>UELX01002003.1:0-35751 GCA_900480035.1 Eupelmus urozonus
CTCATTTGTTAAATACACGTAGTACAAGTATTTTGTTCACTTGCCGGTTCAAAAAACTGTCAAAATGACAGTTTTTAGAGTCCGGACATCAAAAACACCATTTTCGTGACAATGAGCCATAAAATTATCAAGAAGGATAACTGTTGAAAAAAATACTATTTCCTTTTCCACAGACCAGTAATTTCACTTAAGTTGAATTCGTCGTAAACAATTTGCACAAATTTTATTATTTAAAAAAAAAAATTTTAAGCATGAATCCTATTTTTTACATTTTTATTATAATTATGCGAACTGTTACCCTGTCATGAGTAAGATTTCAGGTGTCGTCTGCACAAGCCAAACAAGCTGATCTACAACAATCTTTCGGAAAAGCAAAAGGACCCCTCGTACAATTGGGTGGTCCAGACTATCAAGCTACATGGAACAGTTCTAGAGTTAAGCTCAATCCTTTAAAATCACAGTCAATAAATAAATCAAAGTTTCATGATTTTCATGAATTTTCCCAGATTCGCCGACACCATTGAGTCCTCGTTCTCTGGTCCTTTCTTCGTCATCATAAGTTTAAACATTATATACGTCAGTCTCGCCAGCATCGTGGTAAGCGATTCGTCTTTGCACATAACATACCATAACAAACAAAAAATCGTTACACTTTTTCACGCTTAAAATATTGCCGACAGGTGGTCATGAATGCTGACAACCCGCTAAACCTAATCCGTTATAGTATGCTCCTGGCAGGTACTATAATCCACCTGTTTTATCTGAGTTGGCCCGGACAAAAGCTTGTCGATTATAGTTCCAGCTTATTTCGCGACTCGTAAGTTGGTTTATTTCGAAATAAAGTAGAAGAGCGAGTGTAATGTTAATAACAAATGGCTTTTAGGTACTGCAGCGAATGGTATTTGGGATCGGTCAGATCAAAGGCACTGCTTAGGCTCTTTATGCTGCGCTGTGCTAAGCCTTGCTATCTTACTGCCGGTGGAATGTACAAAATGAATTTGGAAAATTTTTTGAAGGTGATTTAATAATTTTTTTTTTCGTCTGCCGAAGTGACGGCGCGTACCTAGAATCTAACGAGATTAGGAAGATTAAGAAATTATGCTTGTTGTTTTGATATTCAGCGAAATATCCTTTTTGTGTTTCAGCTGTTGAAGAGGTCGGTATCGTATATAACAGTTTTCTCGTCTTTCAGATCTGGCAAAATTAGTCATAGCTGAAAATATCGCAGTCACGAAATAAAGATATGTATTAACAAAGATACATTTAAGGATTAAGGCGAGAACATTTTGAATTTTATGAAACATAATACTTGTAGGTGTTATCATGCCAAGATAAGTAATATGGTTTATTGGAATAATTTAAGTCCTTATAATCCATAAGAACATTGAAACATATATAATTATTTATTAATAAATATCAATAATGCATCTTAGAATATAGAAAGAATTTTTAGTAAGTATTACAATAATTTAAAAAAATTTTTAATTAATCGGTAATTTTACAAAATGTATAATAAGTTTTTTTTTTTTATTTTAAAAAACGTTTCAATCTATATACTTCCTTTTAATTTTACATATCTGTCCTTTACTGCACTTGCTACATAAAAATGCTTATAAATAAAGAACCCGATATAAGTATTTTGTTATAAGGCATACGTATTTTGTCAGTATCAATTTACTTACATTTTACTAACGGAGTTGTTTTTGTAATTTAAAAAATAAATTTAGACATTATTTAGCTGTTAAATTTTTAAATATAGTCATGTTTACTTATTATTATTGTAACTTGAAATATTTGCATGAAAAATTAATGAAACAAACTTTTATAATGTTAGGCAATGTAAAATACTCTTTTAATTAATTAAAAATTAAATTTTATCTATTAAATTTTTTCTATATCACCTAATATATAGTGACAATTGCGATTACTTATTTTTATTCCTTATTCTCTCTTACTCAGGAATGTAATGGGCCTTATGCATCTGCATCTTAAAATTCCATGATATTAATGTTTTTCATTATTTTGACAGAAACATGAACAATTTTTCAGGGTTAACTAGTATCGTAGTTTACAACCAAGGGTGAATATCCGCAACTTATCTATATGCACTAAAATCGAATATTTGAAAGCATCAATCCAGCTCAACAAAAACTACAATTGAATTAGCACCCATTCAAAAAGTCAATGAATCAATCAGATCGCCAATACACCATCAGCACCGATGATTGCGTCATTGTCTCAAGCTCGACGGATAATTGTCAATTTGTTAAAATTGATGCACACTAAACTTAAAAGTGCGAAATCGGTAAAGATTAAAATGCAAATTTTATTACAATATTGTTACAATATTAAAACGATATAACTACAATATTGACGAAACAATGTTACAATATTGTTGTAATATTTCTACAATATTGTTGCAATACTGACACGATATTGTTATAATATTGCTACAAAATTGCAACCATATTGTTACAATATTGACATAATGTTGCTATAATATAGCTATAATATTGACACAATAAGGACAGAATATTAATGCAGTATTTTTTATATCTCTGATTATTAATAATTAATATCTAATATCTCTGAAATATTGCTAAAACATTAGAGCCAGTTTGTTACAATTTTGCTACAATAATATCATTGCAACATTAATGAAGCATTTGTGTTACATACTTCTTTTAATTGTATTCATTGAATAGAATTAAATCACATACAATTTAAAAAAAAACTACAATTTAATTTTTATAAAAGATTAAAAACTACTTTTCAAAATTTTCGGAAAGATTAAAATCCACATTTTTATCCTTACAATTACTTTAGGGATTTTAAAATCTACATGTTAAACTTTTCTAAATATTAAAATGTTCATTTTAACCTTTTTTACTTTTAAATTTGGCACTTTTAAATTTAAAGTGCAGGCAAATGCGTTAATTAAAAAAAAAAATTCAAAAGTGGCTCCTCGCACACGTGTTAGCCGCAGTCTCTCTTTCTCTCTTTAAATCAGAGGAGAGCAGAACGCGTGTCATGCTATTTTCAGAGGGCAAAGACAGCGCTCCGATGGACTGTCACGTGTTTTTCTTTATAAGTATTTCTTCTTTTTTCACTAGTTTGCTTTAGATGGCTTAATAAGTTTTGTTGCAGTACGGTAATTTTTTTTTTTGTTTCATAAGAACATTGAAGTTATTGATAATCAGTCATGATTAAAAGTTACAAATTATTATTGACACGGATTAATTTTAAACTTAAGTAAAGTGATTGATTTATATAACTTTTTATAAACGCGCGAGAATTGAATTTTTATCACTGCAGATTCCGTAACAAATGATACGCTTCTTACGCAAAAATCGCTTAATTATTTTAATCATCAAATTTATATTCTAATATAATATAATAATCACCTTTATGTAAATTAAACATTAGTTTGGCTTTCAACCGAATAACGAATCTCACTACTTCAATATAATGCCAAGAAGCCCATTTCAAGTAAAAAAAAAAGAAATTCCGCAAAGTACTTTTACATAAAATTACACAATTTTTCATCCCCTGTCTGTAAAAGCAATACATCTTCCAATCAAGCACTATCAAAACGGCCAAGCTTCTCGGTCTCATTCACTATTTAGGCATAGCTTTGAAAATATGAAAAAACCTTTTTCTAAACTCACCTGGAGGCAGTCTCTTGTAACGCAACTTTCGGCGCGTTAATCCAATGGCAGCCAAAAACACAACTAAAAAAACTAGCAAAAATTCCGACACAATCATCTCTCCTCGATAACTAGCGGCATGCACACTATTGTTTTTATTCAGCCAAATAGAGAAAGAGACAGACGACGATGGCACACCGGCCACGAGTGTTCCAATGACCAGTCTCGTGAACGTAATTTCAACGAGCCGCGCTAGCCCCTCTATTATATATAAATTATATGTATATATACATCACAATTTACCGAGCGCGCTCGGCTAGTTTTTCTTAAACGATCGCCGTTTGAAAATCCAATGTCGCTCCGATAGCAGCGAGCTCATTTTTCCACTATTTTTTTTTTTATCGATCGATCTTTATCGCGGTGTCTTATGTATTATACGCGCGCGGCTCTCGCACGCGGCGAGCCCCTTCTCGCTCGAATTAGCCTAAATTGATGTTGCGTAAAAATCGCTCTCCACGCGGTGCGCCGAGCATAGAGTTGTGGACGATCGTTAGACGGTGGGGAGGATCGAGGAGTGGCGCCATCGCGCCGCTAGATCGTGAACTGGACCGAAAAAATGTGCGCCGCTTATTGGAGACTTGAGGAGCACAGTGTGATGTCCACCCACGCGTTGCGAGTCTGGGTAATGTTTCAATTAGAGACGGTGGTTACGTGATTCATCGGCCACGGCGAGAGTTGGAGAACTGCTGTACCGACTTTGATGCGTTGTTGCGAGTCGGAATGCTTGTTTATATGTTTGTGTGTATTTTGTAAATGGAATAGTTTAACAAAATGAGGGATCGGAAAAATAAGCACCTGAGCGGTGTTTGGTTCAATTTTGTAGAAATGCACAATGCGTAGTTTGTAAAAACTCTATATATTTATAGACGATAACATTTTAATACATAACTAAATATGTACAGTTCATTGGATCACTTACAAAAGTATATATATAAGGCAATTCGGAAATGTATATACAAAAAATGTTTATTAAACTACGTCACCTCTAAATTCACTTCTCTCTTAACTTTTTTCCTTATATTCTTTTTACCCTTCATACTATCCATTTTCCTTTTTCTCGCCACTTTCTTCTTCTGTTGTTTTGCAATTTTTCTTTTGGCTGCCAGTTCTGGATCCGTTACATACTGAAAGTTATAAAACAATTATTATACTTTTTTAATGAGACCAGGGCTAACAATAGTGAATAATAATATTTTATTTAAATATGTTTTAGAATCAAATTTTTTAATGATAAACAAATATATTAATAATGATCAAAAATGTACCTGTTGAGAGCGCACTTTCTTCCTTTCCGCCCTTCTCGTGTCTAATTTTTGTTGTGCTTGACTTAATAGCCGTGTATACTCTTCAGCGCTGACCTTTTTCTTTATCATCGTTGCAACTTCTTTCGCTAAGTGTCTAAGCGGCGCATTAGATTCTTCGATCGTTGCCATTTCTCTCGCCAGCGGAGACATGAAGTGGAATAAAATTGGTTTTAGGGAATCGATATCTACAGTAGCAATAACACCAGCCATCCACTTGAAAACTGATGATCTCTGTATATAAAGTAGGATTTGTTTATTTTATTGTTTTTCATTATTATTCTGTCAATTCACAGAGACTTTAATTTATTTAAATGATAAAAAACTTACGACAATGGTAGACTTGGGAGCTTGGGAAATTTCAAAATTAATACACTTTCTCAATTTCTTTATAAGCCAAAGAAGAGTCATCTCGTTCTTTGTACTTTCGCCCTCTTTATTTGCGTCCTCTTGATCTGCAATCGATATCTTCAATAATCTTGCTATAAATATCAAATTCTTGATAATCTGATCATACAGTTCCTCAAATTCTGTATCGGGTTGTAATTGAGCTGTAGAATCAAGTACCAAACTTCGAAGCTTATCGATTGGATCGGAATACACGAATCCATCATCAGGATCACAATCATCTGGATTGCTTAATAAACGGATGACTTTTTCAATATCGAGGGCAGCGAGAATAAAGCCAAGCAGCTGAGATGCGGCATGCCGAACCCACAAGTGAGGATGAGCTAATAATGACTGACTGTACTCTGTAAAACATAAAAATATTTTAGATTTTGTTAAAATTTTTTTATTTTTTTTTAGTTTATTTATTTTATTTTGATAAAAAATTCAGATCACATTCTATATCTTATTACCTGCAAAACTATCGACGTATTCCTTATACTTATTGTCTTTTAAAAATGCGGTACAATTTGCGGATACTTTCAGTAATAACTGCAGTACTTGAAAGAGATGGTGATCTTTCAGTCTTTCGGGATCTTTGATATTATCGTCTTCTACCGCTTCTTCCTGCTGTTGAATTTTGACAAAGCGACCGGGCTGATTGTCATCATCAAAATTATTGTTAGTATGAAACTGTTTCGTTAAAAGTGGCAAAACTTGCTCTAGTCTTGATTCGAACCCATCTTTCTCTACTGTTACAAAGATGCCGATCAACTGGACTGCTAATCTTCTATGCGTCAACTATACATATAATAAAATTAGTAATGTAAGAAGTACAAATATAATAAATTTTACTACTTTAATTCGTAATAAATTCTTAACGTACCTTTTTGTCTTTCAGCCATACTATAACGATGTCAAAAAGTTTATTCCTCTGATTGTGCGGTACCCGAACTACCATTTCCCTTATACATTTGGCACATGCTTTCTTACAACTTGGATCATCGTCATTCAACAGCCTAGCGCCTACGTGCAGGAAGAGAACTCCGGATTGCTCAGCAAGTACTTTCTAAAATTAAACGTAGATTTACATTTCTGACCGTATATAAGACTCTTAAGTCTATTAAAATAAACTTTTAGAAAATAAAAGAATTTAATTTACCACTGGAAAACTAGTAACAATGCCATATATCATTTCCAGCACACTGAGCCTACCAGGCTGAAGTTCATAGCCAAGCTGCGTCACATAGAAAGCAATGTGTTTGTCCAGCTGTTTACCCAGCGGATAATCCACTAGGTACGAGTAGAAAACGGCGCGCGCCTGCTTACGGACGTTATCGAGGTCCGAAGTGACGCTAAGAGTCGCGACTTTTTCCATTACGGGATGTATCTCGGGAACCGTGAGCTTACGATTGATTATGGCCTTAAGTAGGCCGAAGGCTGTTGCCTGTTTTTCACTGTCATGGAGGTCCTGTTCTGCATAGATCAGCAGTGCCTACAGACCAAAATTCATGTTTTATATAGTTTAACAGTCTCTTAATAACGAATGAAGCTAATTAAATGTTTTAATTACCTTTAGTTGATCCGATGAAACGACGAAGTGCTTGACATCTCGTACAAGAACAGACATAGTTTTGAAAGCAGCCATTACAAGATCGTAGTTATCGCCTTTACTTAGACCGGCAACGGCGTATTTATGTAAGATGTTAAATATAGACGTGCAAATTTCTGATACCAATGAGTGAACATTTGGTAAATCCATTTTTAAAATCCAGCTCAAGCATTGCAACGCTAATGTACTTAACTGAAATACAGAATTCCATATTAAACATGACTTAAATTAACGTTTACTTATTATTGATTTAAATAAATTTAACTTACCTTGACGTGCTGGGATTTTAAGCAGTCGCTCAATATAGGAACAAAGGGATCCAGTATAGGCTTCAGCTCAGGATCATTCACCTTATCTCTCTTCATCAATATGTGAAACAATCTCAACCCAAATTCAGTCATAACGTGAGCATTAGTATTTTTGGAAGTCTTAGCTAGAGCTTTGATACCCATTTTGTTTTTCGGCGCAGGTTGAATTAGCAAACAATCCTGCTTCTGCTTTGCCGCCTCAGCCTTCTTCTTTTCCTCTTCGGCTTCTTTCTTCTTTTTGTATTCCGGCATCAACTGAGGAATACTCTCCGAAGCCACACCGTATAAGAAATTTACCATTTGTTTGATATCTATGTATTTGTTGTCTGCCAAACCCAAGCCGACTTGTCGTAGAGACTCCGTAACTTTTCTTACGGTCTTATGATAGTGAGTACGCATCAATATATCTTTTAGGGGCACAATAACGTCGACCATTGCACTTTCGTCGATAAATTCACCAAGAATATGAAAGATGTCAAAGCTCTTCGTGGACCTTGCCTCGGATACGTTTTTAACGATACCAGCGATCTCCTTTTCTTCGGCCGACGGGCCGAACAGATCGATTTTGCATACACTCAGGATTAATGACAGATTCGATCGCATGTGTGCAGGTTTGAAATAGGGTTTTAGTGATACAAGTACGGCGTGGATGGTAAAGGAAAGAACGTGAACCTGGTATCCTCGAGTAAGCAAGGCATTCATCTCTTTTAGCAAATGGTGAAGGTATTCAGGCCCTAGGGTAATCATGATCTTCTGAAGGATTTCGCGAGTTGTGCGCCGCACGGACTCGAGTCGAGATTTCAAAAATGTGCATATCTTCGTGAATATTCTAAAAAATATGTATTGATTTTATCGATATAATATCTCATCAAATATTTATAAAAAATATAATTTATAATTTCAAAAGTAAAATATATACATTGAAAAAAAAAAAATTGAAAAATTTAATTAATGAATAAAATTAATGTGACTTACCCTCGCAAATTCGAATCAAGTATGCCATGAGGTAGCTTCTGTAGTAATTTAACCATGGCCAGTGCAATAGGAACCCTCATGAGTTCTTCCTCCTCCTGATCTGTACTAACTCTTTTCTTATTGACTTTGTGACTACCTTCATGCTTTGTCCTCGTAGCTATGGACTTGTGCAACTGAGGCATGAGTCCTTTCGAGATGCTGTACACAAGACGTCTGGCCATGTATTGCGAAAGCACCGTTAGTTTCTCCATGGCCGGGATGTCCTTCGCTGGCTCTTCTGTCTCTTCCAAAAGTGCGTCAGTTATAGCCTCACTGTTTAGAGCCTCGTCTAGTTTCTCGTCGGTGACTTCTTCCGGCTCCTCCAGATCAGCAATTTTTTCGGTTTCTTCATCTGGTTTAAAGACTTTGTCGGTAGTAGATTCTTCGGTTTTATCTGTTTCTGCTTTTGCTTCTGGAAAAAGAAGAGAAATTTCATTAATATGAGTGCTTAAGAAAATAACCACTTGTAAAAATAAAATGTAATACTAACTTATATCCATTGTAACTTTTGTCGAAAGCTTATCATTCTGAGCTTTCACAGCCTCCTCATCCGGCTTATATTTTGACAAATCGAAGTGGAAGGAATCTAAGATTGCCACTACGATCCTAATAACCTGCTTCTGATATTCTACGCAGGTCCTCAGTTTGTCCAGATAATACCTCAGTACTATCTCATACTGGTTCCAGGGTAGCAGTCTGCAAACTACGCCAACCGTCTCTATCGCAGCATCGATCAAGCTGTTTTTGTTCACAAATTTTTCATTGCATAGGTAAGAAGATGCCAGCGGCAGAATAAATTGAGTAAGAGTTCGCGGATTCGGAGCCTTAATCATGCCCTTGGCTACGTTGCAGAATTTAAGCAGCGCTCGCGCCTTACGGTGCAGTTGCAGATGCTGCATGTTTTCGAAGAAGTCGACTTCAGGATCTTGTTTGTTGGTCAGTGCGTTCAAGTCGCGTAGCACAGGATGAACTTCTGGACACTCCATGGCCATATGGCCCAAGAACGCTATGGATTGAAGCTTCACGTTTTCAGTTTTGTTCCTGATACCGTGACGGACCATGGTTAGGATCGTTTCATCTATGAGATACTTCCGATCGGCGGTGGAGTCCTTGAATTTCTTGCCTAAGTAGAGGCCCATGGCTTTCAAACATTGTCCTGACCTATCTCTCATAGCAAGGTCGTTTTCGGTTTTCAGAAAGAAGAAGCAATTGAGGATCACTGCTACTCCGAATTCTAATGTTGCTTCATCCTCCTAATAATAAATATTGCACTTATAATTACAAACTGGATTAAAATTAACAAAAATAAAATAATAAAATCAGCACTCTTACTTGAACCAGCTTATCAATTTCACTGAAAGCATCCAATCTCCTTTGAAAATCTGGCTGATCGATCCACCTTTGATCGTAAGCATTTAGATTTGCCAAAATCGCCTGATTCTTTGTCATTCGCTCATCTCCCTTCGCTATTGTGTTCAACAGTTCCATCAGCATTTTTCTAGCAGGCGCTGCGCTTATCTGGGCAAGTAGATGTTGAATGGGTCTCAAATGTAAATCTGGCTTTTTCACGTGCTTCACGAGGTTCGTCACCGTTGTCAGCAGCTGAATTACGACTTCCTCGGAATCCCCGGATTTTCTCTGAAGAATCGGCAGTACAAGAGTCAGCAGAGTATCGCAAGTTGTGGGATCGGTAACAAATTCAGAGATGCGCGAGAGGATTGTTAATTCGGTCCTGGTCGCACTATGTCTCGAATTTTTCAGTCTCCTTTCGATGTAAATGAGAATATCGGTGACGTGTGGTAGTAAAATCGCAGAACCGTAGTTGATCGAGTCATCTTTGACTATTTTCAACTTGTTAGCAACAGTGGGAAGAAGAGATTTAGGTTTTTCCTCGTCGACTTCCATTTGATCCGGATCCTCTTTTTCAAAGTCCTGGAGGGTCAGCATCTTTTCTATCATATCCAAAATCATCTGAAGCACCGATCTATGCGTCTTTTGGTTCAGCATCAATCTAATTATGAAGACGAGTGGCGTCTCGTTATTCTGAAAAAAATATCAACAATTAATACTGTTTATTCTTTAAGAAGCTAAAAACATTTTAAGAAATCCCTTACTTTATTAATTTTGACAAACAACGGGTAGTACCGCGGATTATGGCTCCAGGCTGCCATCATTTTCAGTAACGGTGTTGGACTATGTATACCTTCGATAGGTAGTTTGTTCAACCACGGGAAGACTGCAACCTCGAAGAGCGCGTCAATCTCCGCTGTCGACCAGTCGTAGTTCTCGAAATGCACAAAGAATCGCGCCAACACGTTGAGACAGCTGTTGCGCACATTACGTATGGACGCCAGGTAGCCTGAATGCACCTCGTCGGATTTTGAGAGAATCCCCGCGACTTGAGCCAGGATACAGATGAGGAGAGCGAGCAGATGGGGCAGGAGTCGCTGCGTCATCTTGCCACCGAACTGCTCGATTATCACAGCTAGTAAATTTACAGCGCTCTGAAGTCGTTTAGGGGGTACGACGTTTTCGAGGTTCACATTGTTTAAGATGTCCTGGATCATCTGCGGGAGGTCTACCTCTCCTTGAGATTTTTCATCGACCTTCAGAATGGGTAAGTAATTCTGGAAGGGCTTGAAGGCCATTCTGACGAAGACCATTATTTCGTCCTCTCTGACTCCAGCTAAAAATCTATAAAGAAATAAATCGATTTTATAATTTAATATTTCATTTATAATATAATACGATTTGATCGCTTTTGCTTTAATTACAAACCTCAAAATTGTCTTCCTTCGAACCAGTCCACCGCTTTTTCCACCCGTCCTCATGCCCACCCTCTGGGTCATCTTTGCGTGTAGGATCCGCATGAGCACGGGCATGAGACCGGCGCGGTCCTCATCTTGAACTACAGCGGCCGCTTCGCCACTTTCGACTATGCTGATCTGAAAACGGGCCAATTCGTTTTTCAGATTCTTTTCATCGACGATGTTGTCCAAATGAGCTTTGTATGGCAGTAGGTATTTGTACTTGTAGGTGTAGAGACAGCCGAGTGCGGCCTTCTGAATTTCTGAATTTTTTGAGGAGAGCAGGTCCAAATAAATGCGAAGGATCTCAGGCTCACGGTACAGCGAGCGCGTGTTGGTGAACTTGCCGAAGACCTGGAGCATTGCTAATAGCAACTTTACTCGCTCTGTCCTTCCAAGCTGCAGCTTTGGCGAATCCTCTTCTTTGGTTTCTTCCTCAGGTTTCTCTTTCTTTTCATCTTCATCTTTGTCCTCAGTATCCTCGTCATCTGAAAGTCAAGTATCGTTTTAAATTTTCTTTATTCACAAAATAATTGCATTCTAATTTTATCGTCTTACCTTGATTTTCTTCCAACTCAACAATCTGCCCGTGTTTCTTGATATTGCAGGACTTGGCATCCTCGGAGTTTGACTTGAAGAAATTTTCCTCAACGAAATCGATAAACAAAGCTACGTAATCTCTATTCTTCACCTCACAGTAGTTAACTATCATCCCCATGCACTTCCAAAGGAGTAGCTTGTAATTTTCATAATCAACTTTATCTTTCATTCCGCATGTTTTCTTGGCCAGTGCTTTTAATACTTCGCATTCGAACTCCGGCTCATCCACTGTGCTTATGTTCTCCTCGGCTTTTAACTTCGCCAGAAATACAGGCCAGAATTGAGAACAAGCTTTCGTGGCGTAGGAAGCAATGACTTTGCAGACGGGTTCCCAGAGAAGAGAGAAATTGACATAGAGATTACCGAAGAGGTAATGCAGTGGACAATCATAGTAATCCGCATTGAGATGGCTTACAGCCACGCCCTGGAAGTCTAACGCCTGAACACGAAGAAGACGATCACGATATTTGTGCACCGTTACTTGCTCGCTCTCAGCTAAGAAAGGCAGCTCAAGGGCGTTTTTCTGCTTTGGATCCTCAGATTCAAAGTGGCTCAGGCCCGGGACGGTCGAGAAGAGGGAAAAGATATGCGAAACTATTAGACGAATACGAGAGTTCGGCGAACCTGATGAAAAAAAAAATAGTTTTAATGAATGAACAACTAAAAATATTGATACTCAATTATAATTTTCATTAGCAATATCTTACCAAGTTTCGAGGCTAATGCTTGATGAATCTTATCAAAGGTAACCCGATTAATGTACTGGTCAACATGGCTTGAATTCTTCAAACAAGTGAAGCAAAGATCCAGTGCGTTAAGTGCCGCAAGGTCATTCTCGTGTAAAACAGCAACTGACAATAAGTCGCAAGACAGTTCTCCCATCAATGCGTGAAAGTCATCTGGTTTGCAGATCCTAGCGACGCACTCTATAGCCAATAAAAACGCGAAGTTAATTTTTTGATGCTGTTCGCTTTTCTCCAATAGGCGTCTGTATAAACAGCCAAAAATCTCGATCAATTTGGGACGAAGTTGCTGCTGAAGAACAGTCAGATGTGGCAGTATGATCAGGACTGTCAAGGCGGCCTCTTTAATATCACCTTCCTTCAGAGATTCTAAGTGCTTGGATAAAAACGCAACGTTGTCGTTACCGCGGACGTTTAAACTGAATTTGCTCCAAGCATCGAAATTGATGCCGCTTAGAGTAGGCGGAGATTTTATTTCTATAATCTTAGAAAACAAGGAGAGAATTTTTTCGTCTAATGTGGCAAACGTACTCTTCTTTAGAATCTGCGGAAGGACGAGTGTTTCAAACGACGAGTAGACGATCAGTTTTTCCGTGATCATTAAGAGCAGGTCTTGATTGTCGATAGACAGCAATTTCAATACCAAGAAGCTAGAAGTCTCCTGCAGTAACTTAACATTCGCCGCTAAAAGCGTAGCAACAGTTGCGTTAGCGACTTCTTCCAAAAGCAGATTGTTTGTCTCAGACTTATCGATCAGTTCCGCCAACTTTTTCGACCAGGTCACATAGTCTCTGAGCATCACCCCACCCTTGTGATTGATTACCAGCTGGACTAGTCGCAGAACGAAAATCAGACAGTCTTCAGGAAACTTTTCTATCGCTTTGAAAAATACCATCCACAGCACATCGCTCTTCTGTGCGTAAATTTGGCTCGTGATACAGTTCATAACAGTAGACAGTACATCAAAGAGAAGCTGTTGGTTTATCGTTGGGTCCTTAAGAGCATCCAGATACACAGTGAGCATCGACTCGGCGCATGAATGAAATTGACCGGGTACTCCAGAGAGCACATGGAACAGCAGCTTGCCGCAACCGATCACCGCTCCATCCTGCCTCTTTTCCAAAGCTTCTAATACGAGCTTTACAAATGCTGCTTTATCCTTCACTTTGCGTACCACGAAAGCGAAGCTCTCGGCGGCGAAGTTGTTTATGTAGCTTGGCCGCGTTTCCGACAGTAGAGGTACGAGCAGATCGAAAATCGTACCGACATTCTTTATCATGTAGCGCCATTGAAATTTGAATAGATAAGCTAAGGTAGTGAATGTACGTTCTAGTTGCTCTGCATCTTTCGTTTGGAGTAAGTCGATTATAGTCTGCAGAAATTCAGGAAAGAATGGATAAAAGTCTACCTGCAAGTCTTTGGCAACAGCAATGACCAAGCTGTAAATATGAGAAATACATACAAAATGATTAATTTTCATTTATGAAATAATTGTCAGAAAATTATTTTGATTAACAAATATAATTTGATGTACATACTCAAAAATAGCCTCTAAGCATAAAGGATCTTTTAATCTTAAATATTTCAGCAATGTATCAATAACATGTTGCTTTTTATTAAGTAGTTGAGGCAGAGTAATTATATCTGCCACCTCCTTCCTGAAATTGGAATAGTTTTCTGAAAGATTGAGGAAATTCCATTTTTGAACACACTGGGCAAAGAATGTCTCTGTTTCTTCAGAAACTACTTCATTACGATGTGCAACTTTGTGAAAGACATCAACATCAATGTCATTTACTCTCTCAGAGAATGGTTTGAACTGAAATGTAAAATTAACAAGAATTAGAAAAAATAGTAAAATGTTAAGTATTGTGTGAAGAAGAACTATTATAATTTAATAAGTGACATATCTTACAAATATAATTGTATAAACTTAGCTTAATTAAAATTGATTGACTAAAAATGAAAGTAGATATAAAAACATTAAGCATCATTTAATAAAACTATTGTTACATGTCTGCATGTATAATATAAATTATAAAAATCTAAATACAGAATCACACACTTTAGTATAACAATATCACATGCAGATAAATCATTAAAATAATAAAAAAATAAATCAAACTGCAAAGTACTTTGACATAAACAAAAATTTATCTTTACCTTAAATGTGTTCGTTTCTTTATGCCTAGTCGGTTTGGTCTTCATCTTGATATCTAAATTCAACTAATCTGTACAAATTCCACAATCAGTAAATTTATCCACAGCATTTCACACGAATAAACGCTAAAATGACAACAACTGTCTCCTAACCTCGCAGAGAAGCGGCACAACGTGTGCAGCACGCCGAAATAAACACGTGCATTTCTGCTCGTCGTTTACCGGGTCAAAAAACCGGAAAAACTTGACGATCGTAATGACGGTCCTTATGACGATTTTCCACCGTTCGTGACCATCGCACGATTTTCAAATTTCGATTTTCACGAGTTCTAATCTAACCTTAGAAAACCCACTAAAATCTCTAATTTCGAAAATAAACTTCACCACGAATCCACCCCCAATCTTCAAAACCAACCAGCCACATTCCACACTCACCAAGCGCTCAAAAAAACCGAAACAGCTGCTCCGTCGACCCACGTAGTCCACCCAGCCAATCATGGCGTCGTATTTTCAGATTCGCGTTTTCCCGCGCCCCTCGCGCGCGCCCGTTGCACGCACGCTTTGTTTGCACTCGCATTCGCTCTCGGTACGTTAAAAAAAAAAACGCGCTGTCGAACCGTCGCGCGTCCCGTAATCCATCGATCAGTGGGTGTGTAAAAATTGCAGAAAAGTATATCAGTAGTCAATAATCGCTGGGTAAACGGAAATAAACGAGAAGAAAACATGTCGAGCTTTGATTTCAACGCGATCGGCGACTCGCTGAAGGAGGCCAGCAAGAAGACGGAGAGCACCGGAGTTTCGTTCGCCGGCAAGAAGCTGAAGCTTGATACCGAGGAAGATGGTAAAAACAATGCGGTGTTCTTTATTGTTATTAGGGGGTGGTTATTTTATTTTTTTTGTGCGAAGGAGAGTAGATATGGTTAGATGCCTTGGACTCCTGTGATGCACTTTTGGGGTGGTGACCTGAGATGTGATAAGGGGGGCTTTGGGGTGAGGCTGGAGGTGTTGATTTTTTATTTGGGGATTACACACGTGGGTTTGGAGTTTTATAACTTATGTTTACGTTTGATAAGGGTGAGAGTGTGGGAACAAATTTTTTTTAAAATGTTTTTTGAGATTTTAAGGTTATGCTTAGTTAGCTGTAAAATGTAATAATTGGACAGCTGATGAGTAATAAGATTTCAATGAAAAATAAATTGCAGCACAAAATTTTGCTTTGTTCTGGTTCAATTGTGGCCATGCCTTTACTTTGAATGGACTATCATTTTAGTACTCAGTGATTGTAGTAATAAACTTGTTGCTTCAATAGTCACTCAAAGCTTATTTTTATGTGCAATTTGAGTTTTTCAAGCATTTATTATTTATTAAAATTTAACTTAATATTAAGTTTCAATTTATTTTTAACAGTTGTAATTTTAAAATAAAATAAATCTATAAAGTTTCAATTAAAGATACATTTTATAAACTAACTATTAATATTTATCTACAGCAAAAGAAGTTGTGGAAGCCATTGAAAAATGTAAAAACATGGAATATTTGGATCTGGAAGGAAACACACTCGGCCCTGATGCAGCTAAGGCCATATCCAAAGCCATTGAAAAAAATGGAGCCAACTTGAAAAGAGCTCTGTGGAAAGATATGTTTACAGGACGCATGAAGGATGAAATTCCAGTAGCCTTAGAGCATCTTGGTCGGGGTTTATGCGCAGCAAAAACTCAGCTTGTAGAACTTGATCTCAGTGACAATGCTTTTGGACCCATAGGTGTGAAAGGTTTAGCTGCTCTCTTGAGTTCTAGTTCTTGCTACACATTACAAGAATTGAGGTTGAATAACAATGGTCTTGGCATATCTGGAGGTAAAATGCTGGCCAAGGCTCTATTGGATTGTAATACTAATAGTCTTAAAGACACATCCAAACCATTGGCTTTAAAAGTATTTATTGCTGGAAGAAACAGATTGGAAAATGATGGTGCTACAGCTCTAGCTGAGGTGTTTAAAACACTAGCAAGTTTAGAGGAAGTAGTGATGCCTCAAAATGGCATCTATCATGTAGGCATAACTGCTCTAGCCAATGGATTATCTGTAAATCAGGGCCTTAAAATTCTTAATCTTAACGATAACACAGTTGGTCCAAAAGGAGCTCAAGCACTTGCAGATGTTCTGCACAATTTCTCCTCTCTTGAACGTCTTAATCTTGGAGATTGTCTATTGAAAACTCGAGGAGCTATAGTATTAGCTGATGCTTTAGGAATTGAAGGAAATCACCCTGCTCTCGCAGAACTTAATCTGAGTTTTAATGAGATTAAAGTTCGAGGTGCAAGCAATATAGCAGATGCAATGGCAGATAAAGCTCAGCTCACAACACTTGCTCTAGATGGTAATGCCTTTGGAGAAGAAGGAAGAGCTACTCTAACTGAAATCCTTACAAATTCCGATAGGATAGAGTCTTTAGGTTCCTTAGAAGAGGACGAAGATGATGAAGATGAAGAGAGTGAAGAGAGTGAAGAAGAGGAGGAAGAAGATGATAATGATGATACAAAGAGTGAAGAAGAAGATGAACAAGAAGGTAATGCAAGTATGAATAAACCACAAAAACCAGTGGTGAAGGTTGTTACTATTCAAGAATTCTTAAAAACACCTTCAGGAGAAAATTTCCTCCTATTGAAAGGTGATAAAACACAACTATTCTCTGAATATATAAAAGTAAGTTTAATAAATTATTATTTATAATATATTTCTATTCTATACTATTAATAAAAAAATATATTATAATTTTCCTATCATTATTAATGGCCTTCAGGGTTTGTCTAATGCTGAAAATGAAGATTCAATAAATGATGCTTTGAAAGTTATAATGAAGGTATCTGCTTTATGTGCCAGTGGTTACATGGATGTTCGAGTTCCAGCTGAACAAGTTACAGAATCGTTATACTCTGAACTATTTACAAATGCCACAAAAAATACCCGTATTCCCAGTTTAAATAACGCGCTTCTAGTCAATCTAGGTCTTCTAAAAGTAAGTTAAAAAATTATATAATTTATTAATAAATTAAATTTCTGTACTGATAATTTCTATCAGGAAGTCTGCCTCATGATAAACAATTTCTTTTATTTTAATTAAATTATTAATATTTTTAGGGTGAAGACAAAAGCTCTTCTAAAATTGATTGGAATTTGGAAGGATGCTTTAAGGCATTAGAAAAAGTATGTCAAAGAGATTACTTTCTTCAGCAAACCAAGGATACCTTGAAAGTGTTTATTGATAGACCAATGAGAACAAGCAAAGCTAAAGTAGTAGATCCATTCCAAGAATCAAAAAGTTCGCTGAAAGCTGCACTTGATCGAACGCAAAGCACGTAACGATCGCCTTAAGCTCCATTTTTTATTTGTACATTAAATTAACAATCATGAACTTAAACTCCCCAACAAAAAAAAAAATATGATTTTTTACCTGCATAGTTATTGTATTTAAGCACTTAAAGAGATGTTTATGATTGTGTAGGTTGGAATATTTACAAGAGTTTTAGATAATTTATTTATTTGTAATCAACTTTCTGGAAAAGTACATATACACGATTGGCATATATGTTTTTTAAATAACGTGTATTTATCAGCTATTAAAAAAAATCGCAAAATCGACTCTCACCCGTGTAAAAAAAATTGATGAACTTTTTCTACTGTTTGATCTCCCTTACTAAATATGTAAAAAATGTATTGTCAGTGTAATGAGAGAAATGAGATTGAAAATAAAAAAAAAACATTAAATTAAATTTAAATACACAAACAGTGTCAACCACACACGAGTACTCCCATTTTTCTTTATTCTAGCAAAACACCGCTAGATTAAAACCAGTAATAACATTTCCACACACCGTGATTTTTTTAATTAAAAATAAAAACTTTGTCTAAATGCACACCGAGTACATTCGAAAAAAAGTTTCTTTTTCCACGTATAAAGAACTTGATAACGTCGTTTTCGGAAAATTTGCCTTGGTCCTCCAGCCGAGGCACTAGTGTTTACGATGCTTTTTTGGAATAAAGCGACGTCAAAATTAGAGTTCTTCTCATAAAGACTCACAGCCGCATGATATTCTATTTGTTTAATAGAATTTCACCATTTTCTACTTGTCTTTAATTGTAGACATTGGGTCCCAGCCAGAATGGAACAATTCAATGGCTAAAGGTGTACAATGCTGTGAATTTTGATCTTCCATGTACATTGTCGCCTGAAATCAAAATTGTCAGATTAGATAAAAGTTTTTATTATTAGCAATAATATATAGAGATTAATTTAAAACTAGTAATATTTTTGCTTACCAAATATAATACAATTTGTTGTTTGGTTTTCGTATTTTGATTTCTTCCCAGATTTGATGGATATTTGACAGTGCCATTATTATCTAAAATGTCATCTGCTATTAAATCTACACAGCGGCTTTGATCAACTCCAACGTCATCCATTATCAAACCTAAAATTATTTTATTGATAAATTTTTTATTCTAAATATAAAATTTTATACGTTTTGTCTTTTTATTAACTAAAAAAATTGTTATAGAAACAAAAGTTAATTGTATCTAATAAATTTATAAATTTATTAATTAGAATTTTGATTTTATAAATGTTATTTTTTTGTGCATAAGCACCTACTTATACCCAACAGCTCAAATTTCAATCAATTCTTATACAAAAATCTTTTAAAACTTTTAGAATATATATGCATAACATATATATTTTCACCAAAATTTTGAAAATACTTAAGTCATATTTATGTTATTTATTTAAATTGGTTAAAAAAATAATTTACTCACGTCTCGCGGCAAATGTTGGAGCAGCGAGCAGATTCGTCAAGACCGTATACGAATCCGGCGAGTTGTTAAAAAGATGAGGATATCGCCTGGCCAGCAATTTCTCTAGAAGTTTATTGCCTCGATTTCCAGCTAAACTACTGTCTGGAACGCTGATCATTTCATCGTCAGTCCTTCTCACTATTAGAACTCGGCCGTCATACCTAACAAATCAATAGACGTTAGTGAATACTTATAAGGAGCAAGTTCTTTGTTTACAGCTTACCTGTTCAATTGAGCCGAAACATTCAAATTAAAATGGTTCCTAATGACACTTCGCACAATAGGTTCTATCGACGATGGCATTCTGTCTATTGCCAATGGTAAAATGTCATCAAATGTAGCATCTAAAAGCTAAATTAAAAGTGTACGAGATATAAATATATATAAATATACGAATATTAGTATGAAATTGATAATTGCTTATCAAATTAATTTATATTATTATTTATTTATTAAATTAAAGTTTACCAAAAATTAAAATGTAAAAAACAAAATCATTATTAAGTGAAAGAGCAAGCTGAAATAAAAAAGAATAATTTTTTTAAACTATACATTTAATAAATTTTAAATAAAATGATTTTTTATACATCAAAAGGCAAAAATAAAAAACAACCAATTGAAATTAATATCAAACTATTTTAACAATTACGTATGATTTGTATAATGAGAAAAAAAATTAATGCTGGCTAGTCAGCACAAGATTAAAATAGTCAGTTTAGAATAGATGAAAAATTATTTATCTTACCAAGCTATGAATTGAAGGATAGTTCATTGCAGCCCAGGAAGCTGGATATCCTCCAATACTCCAACCATTTAATATAATTCTGTTTTCTGCAAATCCGAGCTTGTGTATAGCAAATTTCATAACACAATCGATCGCATTTTCTTCTTGATCAGGATATGGAGAACCCTTAAAACAATTATTTTTGTAGCAATTAAAATTATTAAAATCAATAATTTTAATTGAATAAAGTTTTTTCGTCAAAAGGACGTAAAATACAATTTCGAAGCTAAAGAATAATTGTTATGTACTAAAAGGAGAAGCCGGTTTGAGTGTAGAGCGATTGCTCGAGGCTCGAAATCGTTGCTTCCTTGTGACGATATTTAGAATTATAAACTGTAAAATTTTCTTTTATGGAATGGTCTGCAAAAGCGAATTTTGCAGCTCGAAATTATGATTTCAAGAAGTATTAACACAGATAATATTTATTAAAAGAGTATAAATAAAATTTTACAAAAAGATACTTACAGTACTACCTCCAAATCCTGGATGATTCCATCCTAATACAGAATAGCCTTTACTTAGTGGAGTAGTAATTATGCCAACCTCATAAAATCCACAATTTCCCTCACAAGTAATAACAAGAATTGCCCCATTAGAAGTTCTGAAATATTTAACAATAATGAATGATGTTACAATGTTGATTTGAATTAATAATGCTGCTAAACTAAATATTGGATTGTATTTGAGTAAAATTTTTCAGAAATATTCTATAAGTTACTTCAATCTAAAGTATACATTTATAGTATATATTAGAAAAAATAGTATTATAGAGTAATAGTAATTTCTGTACTTGTGTCGACGATCCAGAAAAATTGCATCTATTTCATTATTGTCATCTGTCATTAACTTGAATCTTTCAGCTCCAATTTTTACGAGATCTATTCTACCTTGCAATAACATTCCACCTGAAAATTTAATCATCCCTTAATATTTCCAGCTTTACTGCAAGTTGATAGTATTTAAAAAATTATGAAACTAACGCATTGCCCAATTAACAAGTGAAACACTTCCTGGATATATTAGTTTTAGAGCGACTGTATGAGCAATGCTATATGACAATACTCTGCATGGTACTGCCAGTATGGAATCTTTTCTTCTTGGGCTCACACTTCGGTTACTTGTGTCCAAATTTTGTAATGTTAATTTTTCTCTATGTCTTTTACCAAAAAAGTAGTTTATTAATACTATTTTTACTTTCAAAATCAATATAAAAATTTATTAATTTAATACATACTTTTCTATAGATGAAACATCAAAATCAATTGGCCAGGCCCAGAATTCAAAATCATATTTTCCAAGTTCCTTCTTTGTTTCAAAATTATAATGAGATCTTGCATCATCTAGCACTTTCATAAATTTTAAATAAGTTGGATTCTTTGCTCTGGAATAACCTCGAGCCATAAGGGATGTCATCAGTATGATCCCTGCTCCTGTTACAAATTGTGATATTGTGTAAGCATCCGCCAGGGGTGAGCCTCTTCGAAATAAGGCTATGACAATCAGTGGTATTGCATAAATTGTCAAAGACCATGCTGTTACAAACTAAAAATGAAAAACCATTATGTAAATAAAAAATTACAAATTCAGTTATTCCTAAACAACCAATAAAAAAAAATAAACAAAAATGCAAATTTATAAAGCGACTCTCTCAGCAATATATCACGTCATAACTTTTCTATTCAAGTTCAAAGCGTCTCATGTAGGTGACACTCTTAAAGTTATTTAAAATTCCATGAATTATTGACTACCGTGCATTAAAAAAATCAATAAAAAAAAAGGGGGGGAGAACTAAAGCCTCTCATCGATCAACTCAACCGTCAACCAAACATAATCAGTGCCACTCGACTCCAACATCCACAGACGCAGAGCTGCTTTCTACTTTCTCATCAAAGCTCAATAATAATCAATTAGCGTCGCAAAGTGAAACTCGTGCTTTAGAAATCTAGGCCAGTCATCCAAGCTCGCCTCCCATTCATCATCCATATCCCCGTGTGCATCAATAATCAATCCTCACCGAGATGACGACCTGATCTCCCCATCGCTCCAGTCCCTTGGCCTCGTACGGTTTCTGCAAGTCAACAAAGCCGACGGGAGAAAGAATCGATTAGACGTGCTAGTGTATATACGTATAAAAGCAAGGCTCTCAAAGCCCATAACCTACGGGTCAAAACAGTCGTGGTGGCTCTCAGGCAGAGAGCCTCCCGGCTGTTTTGCGGGTGTGCAGGCGTTATGATAATAAAGAAAAACAGAGAGAGGGGATTTATGAAGGGGATATACCCACGTCGATGAGACGCCCTACCCATGAAACTTCGTAGAATTTGTAAAGTCGCGGACTGAAAGCGCACTGCCAGAGAGTGCGGATTAGCGACATGTCGCTTATGTGCACACGGACACGCACTCGGCTCCGCGCGCGTGGGTAAACTGTAGCCAGTCGCACTCCGGTATATATGCGCTCTCTCTCTCTCTTGCTTTTTAGCTCCAGTCTGCTGTGTATATAGGTATATAAGTGTGCTCTCGCGGCAGTGGCTATGCAGGTTTTGTGCTTTATTTATCCGTCGCGCTGCGCCTGCGCGCTGGAGGTGTGCTTGCCCCCACTGTTGTGCGCGCACAGCTGGTCGCTTTTTCTGTCTCTAAGCGAAAATTTTTTTGCTAAAGGAAGAGAATTGATGCTTGAGGAGGAGTGAGTGAGAGAGGGAGATATTCGCACCTTTGCGGAGAGTCACTGGGGCAGGGATAAAGTAGATGGAGTAGATGAAACTTGAAATTTAAAAGTCGATAATTCGCCTTGCAAATGTGACCGTCCCGAGACTCGGCGGTTCTGTGACTGTGAATTTGCGGTAGATTCGAAGCCGATTTATTTATTTTACAAAATCATTGTTTTTTTTAACAATTACGGTGAGAAAAACTGACTCGGCAGTGCGAGATAAAGAATGCAGATGCTCGCTTATATTGATTTTTGACTGATTATATTGAGTATTGACTGATTTTTGCAACCGTTACGTAGAGGAAAGTAGTTTTGAAGAGGTTATAAGCTGGAGTAAATATAGAGCCGACGACGGCCGATCTCGGATGGCTGCGCAGTCGATGGCTGTCAACGTCATATGCTTTTCTTTTTCGTAGTGCAGCCGTGTATACGTACCACACTGTGCGATATGGAAATGTTGATTTTTATGTTCCATGTGTTTTAATTGACTTTAATTCGTTTGATATTTGTACAGAAGTTTAGATTTACAGTATTCGGGAAAAATGGCGAGTTTACGCGAGATACAAAAAGGTGAGGCATATGTTGCATCAGTTTTGGAGGTTTAAATGGCAAGGGTTTGTTTTGGTATGGTTATTCTGCATGATTTTAACGTTGAATTGTGCGGTGGGGCTGGTTCAGTTTTTTATTTTTTTACATTTACGGAAATTAACGTTTTTTCTTGTTTGTGAATTGAGGTTGTAAAGATGTATTTACTCTTACGGTACAGAGAATACTGTAGTTTGAAATGTAAGCTAATCTTTACAATGACTCAGTGACAACTTAGAATATGTTTTATATTGTTATTTTATGAATGTTAGTTTCAAATATAAACATAATGATTTCTCTTTTAGCTGCTTTAAAGCAGATGTTGAATTTGAATGAACAAACGCCAAGACCAGAGGGAGCAATACCAATTTTCAAAGTTTTGATTTATGATCGGATAGGTCAAGATATCATTTCTCCGCTATTATCTATTAAGGAACTTCGAGAACATGGAGTTACACTTCACATGTAAGAAATTCATGTTATTAAAACTATAACTTTCTGAAACTAAGTGGTTGTTAATGAACAAATACAAGTATTTCAATTATAAAACTGTTATTTTATAGGCAACTGCACTCAGATAGAGACGCTATACCCGAAGTTCCAGCAATTTATTTCTGTGTTCCAACTGATGAAAACATTGGACGTATTGGTCAAGATTTACAAAACAATCTGTATGATATTTATCATTTCAATTTTATATCACCTATTTCAAGACAAAAAATGGAAGACTTGGCTTCGGCTGCAATAATGGCTGGTGTTGTTCCCCATATTCACAAGGTACAAAATTATATTTATAATCTTTTTGGCTTTAATTAAAAAAATAAATAAATAAAACTATAATTTTTATTATAGGTATTTGACCAATATCTCAATTTCATCACACTAGAAGATGACCTTTTTATAATTCGACATCAAAATAGTGATATTATTTCTTATCATGGTAATATTTATTAATTAAAACTACAAATACAATTAAATTTGAAAAAAATTCTATTAACTAAAATATAATTTAATTTAGCATTAAACCGAGGAGAAATGAAAGACACTGAAATGGACCAAATAATGGATATAGTTGTTGAAAGTCTTTTCTCAATTTTTGTAACATTAGGTACAGTACCAATAATTAGATGTCCTAAAGGAAATGCTGCTGAAATGGTAGCAAGAAAACTAGACAAAAAATTAAGAGAAAATGTGTGGGATTCTAGAAACACTTTATTCCAAGGTGAAGGTATTAGAAGTAACCACTTTAGGTAAGATAATTAAAAAATATTTATTAGTGTTTTTATGCACTACTTAGCAATTTTCATGATTTTATAGATTTTTATCGAATAAAATTGCATTTAAGGCCTATCATCAACTTACAATTTGTTTTTAGTTTCCAGCGGCCAGTGTTAATAGTACTAGACCGCAGCGTGGATATGGCGACTGTGTTCCATCACACGTGGACTTATCAAGCTTTGGCACATGATGTGCTCGAGCTATCTTTAAACAGGCTCGTCGTAGAAGAAAGTGTGGGCAAGTCGGCTTCGGGTGGAGCTCGTTCGAAAACCCGAGCTTGCGAGCTTGACAGTAGCGACAAGTTTTGGTCTCAACACAAAGGCAGTCCTTTCCCGCGAGTCGCTGAAGCCATTCAGGAGGAGTTAGAACAGTATCGTACGTTTGAGCATGAAGTAAAAAAGCTCAAAACGACTATGGTATGTTTTGCGAATCACGAATAGATTGGATTTATTTTGAGTATAAATATATACTTTATAAAACTCAGACCAAACAATATAGTTTTCATTTTAAATTTTTTCATTCTTTTTATAGGGTATTGATAATGAAAGTGATGAAGCTGTATCAATGGTGTCAGATAATACAGCTAAACTAACAAGTGCAGTTAATTCATTACCACAACTACTGGAAATGAAGCGTTTAATCGATATGCACACAACGATAGCAACTGGTAAATAAATTAAAATAAAATGAGAATTTCTATGCAACATTCTATCTGAATTAATATATCATTTCAGGAATATTAAATGCAATAAAATCTAGAAGATTAGATACTTTCTTTGAAATTGAAGAGAAAATTATGAGTAAGCAAACGTTAGACAGAAGTATTTTAGACATTATAAATGATCCAGAATGTGGTCTACCTGAAGATAAATTACGTCTTTTTATTATTTATTATTTATGTACGAATTTATCTGATACGGAATATAATAAACATGAAGCAGCATTATCAAATATTGGCTGTGATTTGAATCCTTTACTATATCTACGAAGATGGAGGTAATTATCTAAATTTAAAAATCTTGAAATTAATAGAATTAATTTAGAAATATTATTAAAAATAATTGTACATTTACAGAAATTATATGAAGATGGCAGGAGTTCAAAGTTATGAAGGTGGTGGTACAAAAACTGTTAGTATGTTCTCTAAGTTAATGAATCAAGGATCTTCTTTTGTAATGGAAGGAGTTAAAAATTTGGTGGTTAAAAGACATGTAAGCCATAATAGCAAGTAGTAAACTTATAATTTTTATTACAAAGAAAAAACTAATTAAAAATAAAATTATTTTTAGAATTTACCTGTTACCAAAATAGTTGACGAATTGATAGAAATGAAACAATCTGTTCAATCTGATGAATATAGTTACTTTGATCCTAAGCAATTGAAACACTCAGAGCAGGTTCCAAAGAATCGAGCAGCTTTTCAAGAAGCTATTGTTTTTATTGTTGGGGGTGGTAATTACATAGAGTATCAGAATTTAATGGATTATGTGAAAGTAAGTTTTTTAATGAGTTTAAACAAAATATTAATTAAAACTATGTTTATTTAAGTAATTTGTAATTTTATTATAATAAGAATTGTACATATTACAATACGACTGAAATTTCGCTATAACTTTTTATTACAAAATTATTTTAATATTATTTAACAGCGATTATGTACAAATTATAAAGATTTTTATAATCTCGTTAGTACTAAAAAAACGTTTTAATTGTTTTTATCATTTCAGCAAAAGACTGGAGGTGGTACAAGCAAAAGAATCGTGTATGGTTCAACCACACTTACAAATGCTAGGCAATTTCTCAAACAACTGTCTCTTCTGGGCCAAGAGGCACATTAACTATTTGTATACAATTATAAATAAATTAAAAATTAAGAGATCTATTTTTTTCACGTGCATCAATTCTAATATGAAATGCAAATTTCCAGTTTACTAGCTTGTAATATTGTTAAATATAATTGTCATAAATTTTGATATTTATTAAATAAACTTAAAAAATATGATTTTTGCTAAACTGTTCAATGTTGAAATAGCTTCACATTTGAAAAATGTTTCTTTAATTTGTTATTTTAATTTGTAGAAATAAATGTTTATACATTGTAAATAATAATTTTAATAATTAATTAGCTTCTTTTTCTTTTGGAGGCACAATTTCTCTTCCTAGCATGTCTACTTTCTTTTGTTTACACTGAGACTCTTGTTCTGAATCTGAGGTGCAATCACTGTCACTTGAATCATCATAATCACCTAGTCCAGGTAAAATTGCTACGCATTTAAGAGCACCAGTTTGTAATGCAGGATTTTGAGCAGGCAAATTCACTTCAACATTTCCAGCTTCTGTTTGTTTTTCTGTAGTTTCTTTTGCTGTATTCTTTGTGTCTTTATTATCTTCAGTTTCTGATAGTTTCCTTTTGACTCCATGTGGTGGTGATGCTGTAAAAAAAATTTTAATTTAATGAACAATTTTTTTAAAGTTTCAGTTTTTGATTAACTTACTATTTTCAGTTTTAGCAGGTTTTTTCACTACTCCAGCCAATAGCCTCAATTGTGAATGTTTACTATAAAATTTTAATAAATGATGATAATAAGATTAAACGATTATTATACTATTATTATCATACTATTTGATATAGTTATATTACCTAGAAGTGGTAGATTTATTAGTAATTTGAGGCTTTTTTAATTCTTGCTTTAGTCTTTCATCTAGAGTTTTTTCCTGCAAGGATGCAACAGCAGCCTTAAAATCTCGCATTTCCTTTTCTTCTTCCAGATTCTTTTTACGTTCTTCTGCCATTTTTGTTCTATCAACTAAATCGAGAAACTCCAATTCATCATCATCAAGACCTTTTATCATATTTTCTGTAATAAAAATATATCTTTTAAAAAATAGAACTATATAACATTAAAATTGAATTGTGATGACCTTGATTTTTTAAAATACTTTTTAATAAAAGTAATCAATTAAATAGAAAAGTAAACTTTATAAACTTTTCTAAAAATATTTACAAAATTGCAACATTTATTTAAATACTTTGTTATAACCAACTATATAAGAAACCAAAACAAAACTATTGTTGACTCTTAAATAATGTACAACCCATATTCTTATATATTGAATTGATATGCTTCAAAAATAAAGTGACAGTGATATCATCACTAATCTACAGTTAAACATTCAAAATTTAAATATAAACATTAACTTCAACAAACCAATACACAGAATTAAGAAAGTTTCTTTCCTCACTTAAATTTAAAATTTTTCAATTATTCAACCTACACTGTATAATTCAAGTATCACTAAATATAAACAATCAACTGTAAAACTCAACAACTTATACATGCAAAATTAATATTTAATGCATGAAAATCCAAAGAATTAATAGTTACACAATTATTACAACCATACAAAGGATCAATAACATACTGAGTTTGTGCGCCTCTTCATACTCAGTGTCTCGCTTGTTTTTCTGCTCCTGCAGCCGATCATAGAGGCATCTCGGATCGTAGGGCTCCTCTGGTACCTCTGAACACGGCAAACAATCAGACAAATCATATCGAGTTTGAGTTTAATAAATACGTTTATACCGCAACGCAGAAAAGGAGAGTCGATCCTAACCTATAGGCTGATCAGCTGATCTCACTCTTTCCCATTCTTCCTGTCGGCGCTTCCTTTGTTCGGCCACCTCGGCCTCAGAAATGAATCCCGAGCTCATTTTTCTCGGTTTAGAAGAAAGCAGCGAGTTTAGACGTGGCTGGACACTTGGATTATTCGCAAGATTTTGGTGGATATCGTAGTTGCACTGTGCAATGAAGACTCGGTGTGCACGAGGCTTTTCGCAGGTAAGAAACTTTTTATAGCAACATTGTTTCTTGTCGTGTGCACTGTATTATTGGCAATAAGACCGAACGTTTTAGGTGCGATTTTTAAAATGTTACTTTTCACGAATTTTTCGATGCGCTTACGCGTTTATGGCTACAGCAGAGTGCAGCTTTTATTATTTGTTGTCGAGGTGTATTTGGAGTGTAATGACACGACCTAGCGTTCACAGTAGATTTGAGATCTAAGCTGGCGCCCCCAGCGGTGCAGCGAACAGAAATAGTTTTATTTTTTGCTTTTGGAATTGCTAGGTAGTGCTGTAGTGGGTACTTATAGTTTATAGGTCAATAATAATAATGAACTATGGGCTGCATATAGAATTATTTACTTGTCTTTATCTTATGTGTCAAAAAAATTATTTAATTAGCGCAGAGAATTGTTTAAATGTTCAAATAAGTCAAATGGAAAATTATAATATTTGAAACACTTGACAAAAATTTGTATTATATTAAAAATTGGGATTTATGCAACTATACAGTTCTTAGAAATTATTGAGATTGATTTAGTGACTGTTGTTACTTACATTGAAAAATAACGCATTTAAGTAGTAAAAGGCGTGATGTGGACAGACTAGCATATTTGTCTCAACAATCATTTTTCGTCTAAATAAAATACTTATTAAAAATTTGCATAACATTAATTACAGAATAAAAGTAAAATAATAAAAACTAAAAAAAAATAATTGCTTTATAAAACAACAATCTTTTTCTAAACCAAATTACGGTTTCACTCGGTAAATCGATTAGATAACGGTACTTAGAACTTTATCGGATAAAAGAATATATAGTAATTTTAGAAGCCATTCCTTTAAGCTAAGTAATTTTGCAAAAAAACTATTATTGAACATTATTCTTTTGAAGAGTATTTTCCTAAAAAACTTCTGGAATTTCAACTTTCTGAATTTCTAGCCTAGCCTTAATCTGATATTCAAGCTTTTAAATTATTATTATATTATTTTTCAAGCTTAATCTACCCATAATTATAATTATAATAATGAACTATAAAGATTCAGGAATATTTTACTCAAAATGCTCTTAACCACATCTAACTACAGCCTGTCGAAATCGAACGCGTCTTGCCAAACCCGACATAGATCTACTTACGACCCTTCCAAACTCCATTCATTATGAATCAAACCAAAGAAAAATATAATCGAATCCATCAAAAAACTTTATTGCATTCTCCCCTTTCTTTATAAAACCATCCATCACCAGATTCCGCACTTCTTCTCCGGATTCATAGGCGCGCCTCTCGGGCATCCAAAGTCCTTCGCAAACTCGTCAAAGTTCCTCAGCATCCCAATAGCGCGAAAATCGTCGGGCGTGTGCTTTCTGAACTTGAGATTGTCCAACCTTGACTCCTTACTATGCTTGCTGCACAGGAAGTCAACCGTGCTGATCCAAAAGAGCTGACTGGACGAGTACCTAAGCCCGAGAAGCGGCGGGTCCTCACCGTGTTTGCTTATCCAGTTCTGGTAGGCCTGATGGGCCACAGTCAGTCCGCCGTTGTCCGCGATGTTATCGTTCAGGGTGAGTTCTGGGTCGACCTACGGTTCAAAAGGTGTGATTAATGTTTATAGGATCAGAACTTCTTCTATCGATGTGTTAAGGATTTCGACTGACGCTTATATTGTACTGTTCGTCTTTGAATCCTTTGAACTGATCTACGAAGCAGTGAACTCGCTCTTCGTACTCTTTCTTGCTGGGCGCGTTCACAACTGTCAGAGATATGCGATTACCCATTTCGTCGTAGTGGTGTCCTTTGGTATCGTAGCCATGCATGATTTCGTGGCCTACGATAAACCCGACGGTGCCAAATTTCATGTAAGATGGCCAGTTGGGGTTGAACACTGGTGGTTGCAGGAGAGCGGCTAGTAAAGCTGTAAAAAGTCACGGTTGAAGTTTGTTGCTTCTTAATTGATTATTGAAGGGATCAATTATGAACTTTTTGTTTACCAAACGTGTTATGCACAGCGACGTAGTAAGCATTAACAACAATCGAATCTGCGAATATGGTCCACATTTGATCTTTAGGTGATTTGTTGAGCCCGGACAGTTTATAATCCAAATGAAAACGTTGTAAATTCAAAAAATTGCTGTAATGAGCATCAGGGGACAGGTCCAAATCTTTTGTGTAATCGTCGATTGTTTGATCGTTGAGCAATTCATTGGGATAACCGATAACTTGACCCATGTATTCACTTTTTCGAATTGCCAGTGCCTTTGTAGTTTTGTCTAACCAAGTAGTCTGAAATTGAATATTTTTTGGGTAAAATCAGATCAGAATGAAATATTATTAATAAATTAAAGAAAAGTGTTGGTAATTACAGACGACTTTTATAAAGAATGTTGAACATAAATGCTGTAAATAGTAATAAATATAAAAAAGCCTTCACATTTACCTTTTCTAAAACATCTTTGAAGGCAACAATAATAGAAGATACAATTTCTTTAACACTTTCTCTTGCATCATCTTTAAAATATTTTCTGATGTACATTGCGCTAACGCCGACCATTAATCCATTATTTTTACTTGTTAATCTATCTATACATTCTATCCACCTGTGAATTTAATAATGATCAAAATAGAAAAATTAAAAAAATGTTTTTTTTTTGCTTACGTGCTTTACAATCTGTTATTGTAAAACGAAAACAAAATTTTCGTAAACTATTTTTTTCAATCCCAAATCTTGTTTTCGCATATTTTTTATTTTTCCCAATATAATACAAATAAAATACTTAAAATTATACCAATTTTTACCTTGGCTCTTTTTGAAGCGGTACATGTTTCTCAGACACTGTTTTCTTAAACTCGAATTGTTTTTCGCGTAGCTCCTGTGTCAAATATGGAATAGATTCAGCGATAGTCTTCCATATCATGTAATTGGCGATGGTTTTCTTTGGCGTGCTGCTCAGAATATACTCAAGCGTATTTACGTAGCCCATATCAACTACGTTTATGCCTTCATAATCTTGAAAAGTGACGATAGGCTCCGTCAAATAATTAACGTATTTGCGCCACGGAATGTGAGGAGCCAGTTTTTCCAGGTCTTTGATTCTACGGATGTGTAGTGCGTCGGCTATCTTCGTCGATGAAGTAGCCTATGTATATACAAATAATTCAGTTCTTCCCAGTATTATAAAATATTCAAATACTTAAATTGAATCAACAGATTAAAAGTTAAATTATAATAAAAAAAGTATAATTACAAAGGAAATATCTCTCTCAAGCTTGAAAGCTTTCTTAAGATCTCGATTAGCCCGCGCTCGGTCAGCACCGAGAAGCACAGCTACGTCAACCATGTAGCGAAAGTAAGCTTGCGCGGGTTCGTTCATAAAGCCTCGTTTGAAAAATTTATTATCTATCCCTCCCGATGGATTCTCGAACTAAAAACGTGTATTAAAAACAAGAAATTAAAATTTTGCAATTTATAAAATTGATTTTCATAGGAATAAGCGTCGAACTTTACATAAAGAATATTTCTTGAAGTATCAAATACGCCATTGAAAACATCTAGACTAAAAAGACTTTTTGGGTTGTAACCGAGCTTTCGAAGCTTGTGGTCAGTCTCAAAAGGATCGAACTTGCTGGCATCCCAAGAGTCACCGACTAACACTGGCCATCCTCCGAGTACGTCTATGTTTTGCAAAAGGGTTTTTAGTCCATGAGATAGACGGGCTGAAGAAAAGACAGCGATAAATAATTGAATATAAAGATATACTTAAATTGATTCGCGTGAAAGTAATGTTATATGCTTACCTTCGTCTGTGCAAGCTTTATAATAATTTTTTGCCAATTCAAAAATTCTTGGTTCACTCGGATTGACTTCTTCTTCAAGACTTTGTTTAATTTCTTGATAAACTTTCATTTGCACGTCGAACATAAGACTAGCACTGTATTGATTTTCTGGAATAACTGATTTTTGCACATATCCACCACAGGCAAAATTGTAAAAATCATTGCATGGGTCTTCATTTTCATTAATATTGTTCCGAAGTAATTTAACTGTATAAAAAATGTTTTAAATTCTGTTTGAATATAATAATTTAAGTGTGAATTCTGTTCAAATACCTGCATCAAAATTGCCCAAAGTTGAATCTATTGAATTAAAAAGATTGTCTTCTAAATCTGTTACTGATACATTTTCTGCATTACCATCTGCCGAAGTTTTTGTAACTAGCATTAATATTTTTAATACTATAATAATTAAGTTTTGCAAAGCTAGTAAGCGTTTTAAATTTCTGCAAAAAAAAATTACTTCATAATATTCTTAATATTTTTAATAAATTTTTTAAAACCTGGATTCGAGAAAAATTTATGAATCAACTAGTTTAATTAACCATAAAATAATTACCCGTAAAATTCATATAAAAACTAGAGTAAAATATATTTAAGTTGATGAATAAGATTTAAAAATTATAACTAATTTCACTTACATGTGCGCTATCATATTAACACAGTTAAACAGTATTTGTTAAATAATTTTAATTTCAATTTTTTTTTCTAGTTTTGCTTTTATTTTACATTTTAATATCCTTAGAGAATCGTGTTAAAAAAGTAATAAAAAAATTATAATTCTCACAATCGTAACAATTTTATAACTAATAATTTTCTTATCACACAATTTTAAAAAGAAGTTTTATCTATTCAAAACATATATATTTAGTACATTAGGTAGAAATAGAAATAAATATTGTAAAAATAAATTTTTAACTTGATTAATAATTCCATTTATTATATACATATAAATTAAATTTATTATGCCGTTTATAAAATAGAAATTAATAAATAAAAATAACAAATAATAAAAGTATAACTATATGTTTAATATTTTAAACAGATTAATGACACTCCACACAATTTATCAAAACTACCAGATAACGCATTTCTTTTCCGGATTCATCTTCGAACCGACTTCGCAGTGAAAGTCCTCTGCGAATTCTTTTAAATTCGAAAACGCAATCGTCACCCGAGCTTCATTAGGGCTGTGATGATCCGTAGCTATTTTAAGTTTTAGACTTTCAACATTTTCTTTGACACACCAATTGCTTGCTGCTTTAATCCAGAATAGCTGCTTAGGTGTAAAGTCCAGATTACAAATGCGTGGCTCAGTGATATTTTCGCGATTAGTCCAGTCATTGTAAGCTTTATAAGCCGCTTTGACACCACTTATATCGGCGATATTTTCATTGATTGTTAATGTTCCATTTACCTGAAAGGAAAATATTAATTATATATTTCAAAAAAGTTATTATTTCTACTTTTTACTAAAACTTGTTATGTAATGGCGATTCACATTTTTTATCATCATTTCAAGTTTATCTTACTTGCAAAGTAGAATTATTTTAAAATCATTATTATATACATACGTGCAGACCATCAGTTACTTGAAAGTCGCTGTACTTATCAACGAGGCACTGAACTTTTTTTAAAAATTCCTTTTCTGCATCGATTTGCCACCAATTATTTAGGTTTCCATTGTGGTCATAGTGACGGCTTTTATTATCAAATCCGTGAATGATCTCGTGTCCTATAAAAATTCCTATGCCACCGTAATTGATGTACTGTGGCATATCCGGGGCATAGAATGGCTTTTGCAAAATTGCAGCTGGTATTTCTTAATATTGAAGAAAATAATATATTATTTTTTGACATCTATGCTTGATTTTCGCGGTTTTCGGGTCTCAAAAGTGAGAATAAAGTTCGGCTTTCTAAAGGTTTAACAAATAATGAATTTTCTACAATTTTGGAGATTGCATTGCATTGCTTTTGATGTACATTGTCTAATTTTAATCTACCCCCATTTTTATCACAAAATATTTTTTTTTCAACACGTGAATGAAAAACAAACGAAAAATTGATATTTTCTAGACGTGGAAAACACATTTTTTATTTGAATTTTTTTATTTGAAAGTTCTAATACCTATACCCTATCAAAAAAAGGCGTTTAATCCTCGACAAACATTTTAATATGGAAGATAATGCACTTAAAAACTAAACCACAAAATAAACAAATAACGATTATATAAAATCTTGTTAACTAAAATGAATGCCAACTATAAAATACGATTATACTTAAAAATTTGTTATTTCGTTTCTTTAAGCGTTAAAAAAAATTAAATACATATATAATATCTTTATGTGAATACATGGTTGCCGAAATAAAAACCATCTATTTACTCTCTTGTACTTAGATGACATAATGTATTGTTTGAACTATGGGTAAATAAAACCAAGTTTGCAAACTATATATAGGACAGAAAATAATCCCGTTTTACCGCCTTGTTTCTAACTCACTTTTTGTGATAACATTTCATGTAAACTCGTAATTATTTTATAATTGTATAAAAATGTCAATTTCTTACTGAAAACATTTTTTGCAGTAGCATAACTTGGCATAAGTGTAACAGATTCGAAGAAATTTTCTTTCCAGCTTTTGTTATCTGGAAGCCTTGCCATCTTGGAACTTTCATTTTTCATTAATGATGAAACGTTTAAAAAACTCTCTAGGTAACTGCCCGGGTTGATATGGACGTCACTGTAATAGTCATTAACTGTTTGTTCTTCCATTAATTCATCTATAGAACCTATATGACCATCCATAGTTTGTAATTTTTGTAAAGCAGCGTTTCGTGTAATATGATCTATCCAATCAGTCTGTTATATAAAAACAGGTAAACATAATATTAAAGTAAATTATTTTTTACTATTTTAATTTTAAAATCACGACTTTGATTATAATTTTTAAGTTCTTGTAGTCAAAAATACAGTATGTTATTACGAACCTACAAAGACAGAGTTGATAAAAACTTACCGTTATAATACTTTTTTTTATTTCATTTTTTATATTTTGAGCTAATTCATGAACATCCTGTTTCATTTTTCTAGTAAAATATTCTTTTACGTATACAGCACTAAGACTCACTGAAAAAACATCAGCTGTATGGATTATGCACATATAATTTCTGTTAGGAATTTCTCCATTTAAAAAGTTATATTTCAATCTTAGCAAATGATTTGGCATAAAAGATAGCATT
>UELX01002004.1:0-35739 GCA_900480035.1 Eupelmus urozonus
GGATGTTTATGTCACATTCCGTAGGCTTAAACACCGGAAACATATTCATGTTACCTACCAGACAGTTTGTTAAGAGCGTAAAATCACCTAAACGATCATCAAAGTTGCAGCGGTCACCCATCCAAGTAATGACCGCGCCCAGCGCTGCTTAACTCTGATGATTGGCCGAGGTGCAGTTCCGCTGACCCACCAACCTGCCGGTAATAAAATAATAAATGATAAAGCTTATCTAAATGTTTTTAAATGTTCTCTAAACTCTATTGGTCTAGCCATTGGCACTCTTGTCCAAAGTTTCACAAATTCAATAAAAAATTATGATGATGTTATTTATCTTCTTATATTTATTCAAATCGTTTACACCCTCTGCATCATTAAATATTTTTCGGTCTAAGTATAAAGCAAAATAGAATTCGCATCACGGGAGGTAAACTGACGATGCTCTAGCACGTATTTCCCACCCCAGCCGAAGGCTAGGCACTCATGCTATCGGCTCTTCAATACTTTATCTCCCTAAATGTCATATACAACTTCGACACGCTATTCTAGCTTCACTCAGGTGGTAAACTCGCCCTCATTTGGCAGTAAAATTTTTCACCATAGGAAATTACTACTATCATTATGAACATTAAAAATAACAAACAGAAATACTGTTAATAATCATAATAAACAAAAACTTCTGCGCTAATCATTCCTATGTAAAAGAACATTACTGCATCTCTTATAATAGTAAGTAAAAAATGACAACAACAAGGTACTAAAGCTCTCCTAGAATTTATAAATTTTCTTTAAAAAGAAAACAGAAGAAAATATATAATTTAAAAGTTTATGAAAAACATTCAACGCGATAAAAAATAAATACATCCAAACACGCTCATGTCCCTATCTTTTCATTTCGGTGGCTCTCGGGGCTCGACATTCCGGTTAATAACTATGGTAATTTCGCTGATGCAAGTGTCGATTTATTAGCGAAATCCTTCGTGCAGGTACACACACTCTCGCTCTTACACACACCAGCCTATAAGAATCTCGCGAACTTTCACATACATACGTGCGAGCAAGACAGACACACAGAGACACTCAAGCACACACACATACACAGACAAGACTCGATGACAGTTCGAGCGCAGAAGCCGGGAGTAGGCGACGACGGTCGTTGCGACTCGATGATGCAGATCTCTCGAGCACGCAGCTGCTGGCCGAGCTATCGCGCAACTCGCTCTCTCGCCAAGGCCAGTTGTACTACTGGCGAGCGCGCCGCCGAGTACCTGTATACCTACTGCGCGCCGAGACGGAAAATATAAATCGTTGCGCAACTGTATACACAGAGCTGAGTGTGTACACGTTGCTCGATCGCGCGCTCGCTAAGGTGAGGGTGCTGCTGCTGCTGCACGGGCAGCTTAGCATGAAATTATTATTGCAGGCTCGAATGTATTCCGAGCAATGATCTCATTGCCAGGCAGCCGTGCGTCGCGCTGCTGCCGTTGCATTGTTGGCTCGATGCTGGACGATGTACGGTTCTGGGTTGATGGGGATTATGGAAAGCACCGGGGTTTTAACGACGGCTTGATTTGCGGACGATAAGTTCGCGGTGAGCTGATAGAGTGTAAGAGTGGATAGGCTGAGGACGGGGAGGTTGGATTGGTGTTTTTTTAGCCGCATAGGGGATTGAGTACTTTATGAGGGAATTGTACTATATGAGGTTTACGAAAGTCATATTTCACTTTCTGAATGGTAGTTTAGATGATCGGTTTGAATGAATGGCAAGTACTTTTCAGTAAGCTTTTGTTTCGTTACTGTTGACAATAAATTGTTCTGCTAATACGTGCAAATTTTAAAAAGAACATGGAAATAAGTGTTACCATACAAAATATTTTGATACAGTGTATGTAAAGCAGTGTGTATGTACTTTAAACATTTTTACAAAATAATTGAAAGCAATTTACATTCATTGTATAAAAGAATATTTTTCGACATATACACTCAGACGATTTACATCCTTGCTTCGCTTATACAGTAAATTCGCGCTTGTGCGAGAATCAACTTATTTGCACTTGTAATAATAAGCTACTATAACCTTCGTATAAAGTTAAATATAAACAATTTTTTCAAAGTCAATGTACAAATAACTCATAAAAGTAAATTTGGTATAATGCAGTCTCATTATGCCTACCATGTATGTTGAAGTACATAAGAGCGTTATTTATAAAAAAGTAAAATTAAATTTATGTTATATAAAAATACCGTATTCTATATTTACTTTACTTTTATGAATTTACACATTAATTAATTTAAACTGTATAACTTAAAGTGTTTACATCCAAAGTTTTCTCAAATTACTGTCCTCCGGAGAAATACAAAATTAAGTAACGAAAGTTAAGACCGAAGGAAAAAAAATATAAAAACGTCATTAAAGCGGGTTGTGCACGTGCACGGTTCCGTGGCCAGGACACTTAAATTCGGTGATACGTCGAGCAGAGAGGGAGAGCAAATGAGAGAGTGAGAGAGATGAGACGTGGATCACGAGTGGAATCAGTGAGAGTCGGGTATAAATACACCACGCGAACGGGTCTTGCTCGGACCAGGGGCCCAGAGTTCGGTGAGTCAAGTGAGAAAGAAAAAGACAGAACGAGCGAGCGAGAGAGAGAGAGAGAGAGAGAGAGAGGGAAGGAATAAAAAAAAGCAAGCTTGAAGAAAAAAAGACGAAACAAAAGTATATCGGAGAAAAAGAGAGAGAGAAAGACAGAACCGGCTCATCAGCTGGCAGGACTGGTCTGTTGTGTTCCCGTCTCTCTCGCTCCCCTCAACCTCAGCCTCTCTCGTTCTCCTTCTCTCCTCTTTTTTTTTTCTCCATCGTACGCGTATATACGCGCTGCTCCTCCGAGCGTATACAGGGAGATCGTCTCTGCCCTCGATTTTATTCGGAATACGTGTATACGCGCGCGCTCGAGAGCTCAGCGAGGCGCACGAAAAAGACGTCCGAAGCGATCGCGCGCGCGCGCGTGCAGCGGCCAGGCGATAGGGAATGGAAGGGTCTATTTTTAGAACGGTACTTTTTCTCTTTATTATGACTGATGGTAATTATCGATGACAAGGGAGCAGCGAATCTCGACGTGCCGGGAGTGCGATCGACGCGTTATGCTCGCTGCAGCCGCTTTACGATTATATATGCAAAATGAGCTCGCTGATTTGCATATTCTTATAAACAGGAGGGATCCGCTTCTATATGGAGATTAATGAGAAATCGTATGGGTATTTTTTTTTAGAGTGAGCTAGCGCTCGCGTGAGTACACACGAAATTATTAAATTTTCAGCGAGTAATTCTGCGATTCCAGATCGAGATAATTTATAAACCACAAGAAAGTTGTTTATGTGACGGGTTTATTTTGCAAGGGGCGCCAGCTTGATGATGAATACAAATGCTTGCGCATAATTGATCTAATTTTATATGATTATGAAATATACGGATTTGCGACTTCCCAAGATAGCCGCTTTTATAATGGGGTTTTCACTGTTTTTGGTGGGTTTAGGAGCTCTTTTACGTAAAGTTTATATAGTTATGGAAATTTTCTTATTTAAGAGTTATTGCACTAGCTCTCTTACTCAAACTTTAAAACAAGTTTTAAATGTCAAACTCTGAAAAAAATTCAGAATTTAAGACTTCATTGATTTAAAATAATTGACTTATACATATTGTTAAATTGTTATTTATGAAATGTTAATGATGAACTTTTTTGACTTAATTGATTTAGAGAATAGTATTTTTTTCAATGCTATTAAAAGAAAATCTAAAAATATGAAAAACATGTTTTTGGAAATTGTATCAACCATTCAAACATAGTTTCTTTAACGTAAGCTGAATATGCAAATCATTTATATTTAACATCATGTTACTTCTAGTAATTACTCAGACGGGTTTACTGAAAATATTGCACTTCAATCTTCGAAGTCATAAAACTGGTTCTTACGATAAAAACTGGAATAAAAAATACTTTTCCCCCATCAGGAAACTTCATCTGCACAGGGCAGGAAAATTGCGTGTAAGAGCCATACAATTTAATAACCTGAAAATAGCGCATTCGAATTAACGATCACAAACAAGCCTATTTTGCATATACGCAAAAGCGCAAAAGCGAAAAGACCTACCACGCATCGATGCGCGCGCACCCAAACAAAGTCCGAAACAAAAAAGTACAATCAATTACACGAGATCATCCTGTTCCATCTCTATTCAACTTCTGCCCGCATTATCTCGGATCTGTTACCGAAGCGTGCTAATCGCACTCGCGTAATCGCGCGAGCTTCGTCTCTCAAAAGGATGGAACGAGCTTCGTTAAAAAAATCCGAGAGAAATAAGAGCTAAAAAAGAAAAGTTTCCGCTAGAAACTTGGCAATCTTAATCGTTTGTGCCCGGAGGTTGAAACGTTTCGCTGCAGCCTCGGCTGAGGAAGAAACTATGGGCTCGCGCGTGAGTTTTAGATATACTCGCGCCTGTGCATACAACGTGCCCATCGAGAGATCTGCAGCAGCAGCAGCAGCAACGCGGCTTCCGATGCGCCCCGAGGACTGTTAGGAGCGAACTCGTTCCTGCAAAACCGCAGCTCCCGTCGTGCTTTTTGCCCTTCGCTTTAGCTTTATACATTTTCCTGTAGGCTCTTCTGCGCTTTGTAGCCGCTCGATTATTGGCGCGAAAAAACATATTCGGGACGATGGTGGCCGGTGTGTATTATGTTTGTATTGCTATAAAAAGTATTATAATAATAAGGTATTTGTATAAAAATTCTTTGAAAAATTCTTACAAGAAATATTTATAATATAATTTTTATCAATAATTTTCTATTGATATTTTGTATTGAAAAAAATTAAATTTTCAATGTTTCTACGAATTACATTAAATATATCTCTTTACCATTGGACTAATATTTCTACTTTTCCGAAACGATTAAAATGTTTTTTTTTACCAAAGAGAATCGAGTGACAGGGAGAAAAGTAGGGAACATCTTCAATTGGTGGCAGAAGTGGGATCGAGAAAGAATCAAGAGGGACAGAAGCAGAGAGCATTTACAATTGATGACGGATATCCCACCTCTGGCACCAATTATAGATTATGATTTTCATATATAAAAATTGATTTAATTTTAAAAACCATTATCTACAATCCGTGGGAGAGGTGGGACATCTATCGGTATAATTTTCTGTCAAAATGATTCTGATTTACTTGAAATATCAAACACTTTAAAATTCAGCTATCCTATTGATTAAAGTATCTAAAAAAATTAATGCGTATAGGTTCAACCCCACCTCTGATTTTCTTTACCCAAGTATTATAAGTGCAGGTACTGCATAACCAGGAAAGGGCGCAATAAATAAAAGCAAAAGGCATAGGTAGCGATACTCGGGCGATATGCACGATAGGAAAAGAGGAGCGGGCGCAAGCCGGTCGTGCGCGCGCTCTTTTCTAATTCTCTTGCTGCTGCTGCTGCTCTGTGTCTCAGGAGAGAGCAAGAGAGAGAGAGAGAGAGAGAGAGAGAGAGAGAGAGAGAGAGAGAGAGAGAGAGAGAGAGAGAGCGTATACCGGTCGAGAACGAGCGCGCTCGCGGCCAGAGGCATATAATTTTCTCGGTGCTTTTATTGCGGGGTAACTTGTCTTCAGGTGAGCTGGTGGAGGTGGTAGAGTACTACAGGCACAGCTAACGCGCAGTAGCCTTTACCTCTCTCTCTCTCCCTCTCTCCTTCTTCGAGAGTTTAAAACTCCTTTTCTTCTCTCCTGCAGCGCGTCCTGTCGTTTCCCGCTTCCCCTTCACCTCTCTTGCTCTGGCTTTCTCTTTCTATCGCCTCCTTCAGGCTCCAAGTCTCTCCTTCTTCAGCCTCGCACGCGCGAGTTCACTCCCCCTTCTTCCTTCTTCTTCTTCTCCTTCTCCTCCTCCTCCTCCTCTTCTTCTTCTCGTTTTGCCTCTTCTATCTTTTTCTCCTTTTCTTATCATACTCTTCTCTCCCGCACTTACTCCGTTCTCGGTTTCTCCGTACCTTCTCTCTCTCTCTCTCTCTCTTTTTCTCTCTGCTTCCCTCCCTGTCTCTCGATACTCCTTCTCTCTTCCACTGCCTTTTCGACGGACTCTCTCTTTCTCTCTACCTTCTTCTCTGTCTCTCTTTCAAAGTAAAGACGATCATCCTTGTCCCGCTCCCTTTTCCATCCACGGCGCCTGTCTCCCTCTCTCTCTATCTCCCTCTTTCTCTCTCTCTCTCTCTCGCCGCTTCTCTCTCTCCCTCTCGAGCCGTCTCTCCATCCTTCGAAGCGCAAGGATTTTGACCCTCGTTTCGTGTTGCTTGCATTTTGCCGTAACTTTACGGACTTTGTTTTTCGCCTCGGGCTGCCGGCGGAGGCTCGGGCTGCAGAAACGAGAAGAAGGAAGGACTCGCTGCTCGCGCGCGCTCGAGAGAGGGAGAACAGAGGCTTTCGAGTAAGAGGTAGAAAGAGAGGGAGAGAGAGAGAGAGAGAGAGAGAGAGCGAGAAAGAAAACGGTAGAAGGAAGATAAGGCTGATAAACAAAGTTTTCTTCTTGTTGGGCTGGCAGGCCGGCAGCAGCAGTAGCAGCTCCGCGCCGAGAGTATATACTCACTCTCCGAGAAGCAGTAGTAGCCCGCTCTCGCGTCGAGTAAAAGATAGAGAGGGAGGAGAGAGAGAGGGAATCCGCGTATACGCTTCTGCGCGCTATCGCCGGTTATCGGAATTAAAATGAAGATTGGAAATTGTATGGAAATGGTGATTGTAGATATAACGGGCCTCTTAGCTCTCCAGCTCCTCCGCTGCGATAGCGCTTTTATTTCAGCGGCGCGCATTGTCATTTCGACAATCAAATTTCCTCGCCGCCCGCCCGAGCCCTGGCAATCACTTATATAACGCGCGCAAGCTGGGATATACAGAGAAGGAGCTTTGCGCTGAATCCCCGTCGTTTCGAAAACTATTAACTAGGCTGCCGCGCGGGAATTGAATAAAGTGGCGAAGATACTGATAACAAGGAGCTCGCGAGTTCCATTTGAGATCGTTGCACTGCGAGAGCGATTCTATGCTGAATGCATTTAAATAATTTTTCATTTACGCTGAAAGGAATCATTAGTACTTTTTATTTATGGGCTAAACAGATGCCGGTGGATAGGCGGTATCGATCATTATATCGGAGAATTAACTGGTAATAAATTCATAAATTATGATTATTGTAAGCGTATGTAAAAGCGTATCGCTTGTAATTAACAAAGAAGTCGATTTCGCGCGATAATCGCGCTGAATTATTCATTTGCGGGAAAAAGGAAAAAATAATCGAGCGCACACCGCGCGCGTCTAGAGAAAAAAAGAATAACAATGATGAATTGCGAAATCGAGCGACGGAGAAAACGAGACGAGGCTTGCCGATTGCATCGCGTCAGCTCTCGACTCCTATATAATTGACCCTCGAAAGTCGACAAATCGCGAATCGAGCCTCTCTTGCCCAACGTGCGCGCACGCAGAAAACCGCGCGAGTTCAGCGCGTTGCGCTTGTTCTTGAGCGCAGCGCTCGAGATCGGCGAACGAAGTCTCTCGAAGGCTACTGCGCGTGTAGCGGCACGCTGGAAAAAGAGTTTTCACTTCGTTTACGAAGTTGGCAGCGTCAAGGACCTCGAGACAATGAGAGAACTGTGGGCGCGCTTAATGCTATTCTGCTGCACTTTAGATCTGCGTGTATCAACCCCTTGGATATGTATCTCGCCGTAACAATATTAATCAGTTGTTTATAATTTTTTCTTTCAAAATTCTTAGTGCTTTAAGCTTTGTTCTCCAGATACTATTTTCAACAATACGTATGCCGAATAGGCGGGAAAGACATGGGGAACGGAACCTACAGGATAACAATAAATAGAAAAATCTAGACGCACAATAAACGCACGCATGCACCCATGCAGACATACACACACACACATACCGGCAAGTAAACGTAGCTATACGCAATCACTAGTCAGACGTAATTAGGCGATCGCCTAGCACACCTGCGCGGTCTACTGCCGCATTTAAACATGACGCGCGGAAAACAATCGCCCGATGAAAATAAAAGGAAAACCGCGCGCGCTTGCGCGATAAAACGCAGCGAGAGAGAGAGAGAGAGAGAGAGAAATACCGTCGTCGTATTTGTTGATAAAGAATTTCTTTTTCAACGTATAGCCCGGCTAGGATTAGTCACGCGCGAATTACGCTTTATAGCTGCGCTTATATATACTCGTCGATATATATGACATCCGAGGAGAGCGGTTTAACGCAAGTTTGATCGTATACGCGTATAAACGTGCCGACTTGATTGCACGCGCGCGCGGCATTGTTTGATTACGTGGCTGCGCGGGTGCGTATTATGCGAGCCGCCGCGAGATTCTATCGCTGAGACAGCTGTTGTTATTTTTTTAAGGGTGGTGGTTACGGTGGGTTGAGAATGATTTATAGAATTAGTTTGTTAAGTACGAATTTATTATTTATTGAAAATAAAAGTATTGACTTGAAAAGATATAGGCCGTTTTGAATTGCGCTCATTATCTTTATTTTCATAAAATTTTGATGTATCAGTAAATACAGATATTTCGGTTAGTTTAATGCGGGTCTTGCCATACTCTGCATGTATCTACTTAATTTATTATAATAAAATTGCTTTGTCTAGATACGGCCAAACTTTGGATCATCATAAAAATTATTACTATATAGCATTAAAGATCCAGATCTTGCGGTGTCGTATTACATTTAAAGTTATACAATGTAGCATTATATATTTTATTAATATTATTATTTCTTTAATTATAAATTTATTACAATTTTAGCTTGAAATTGCACTTGTCATTTCAGTGATGAATCAAGTGACATTAGGAGTTAACGCAGCTATCAGCTTTTAATCTAGGGCTTTCGCTTCTCAAAGCAGCAAGTGTTCGTGTTTTTAGACTCCTCCAAGAGCATTTTCTCGTTTAAGCGGATTAAGATAGTGAGAACAGGTTCATCCTTCGGCCAGATAGTTTTTGCTCTTATAACGTCATTCTCAGTCTATTCCGGCACTTATTATCGAGATCCAATGTTTCTCGAAATAGATTTTCATCGCTGCTGAAATCCTACCAATAGATTATTTTAATATTCGTAAATTTGCATTCTTCCTCGACTACTTCATTAGTTAAGCTAACTTATGATTTTCCGCTACCTGAAATGTGCAACCCGAGTACATCTTTTAATCAAGCTCTAATCAGAAATAATCATACATATATAAATCAAATAAATGGATAACTTTAGCAAGCTAACAAATTTAAATTGCATCAGGAAATCTATAAAGATGAAACTGTACCAACACAATCAAACATGAAAAAATCCTTGTAACTAAATAAAACAACATCAACAAATATCAGAACAAACACTAATAACTAAACTCCGCGCCAAAACTTCCCATTAATCGCCAATCACCACAATCTCCACCTCGCATCACCCCGCCCTCCTCTCCAACAAAACCATATCCTCTCCCGCTAACCACCATCCAAGTGTAAATCACCTCGCATCTTCCACGTCGATCAAGAGCAGCCATACCCATACCCTTCCAATACACCACCTATACCCACCTCACCCCTCCTCCACAAAACAAATTCGCATTACGAAAATATAGCGGCGCAGAAGGTGCAATTTAAAGTCAGGCCCCGGCTAATCGAGGCGCGCTCGCTCGCGCCCATCGGTCAAGCTTGCAGTGCTCCCGGTAGCTGCAGCGCGCGCACACACCGCAGCATATTATTAAAGCGGCGAGCGAACGGCCGCCTCTGGGCTACTGTACCACGGAACGACGCGCGCGCGCGCGCTGCTCTCTCCCTCTCTGCTACCGCTTCTTCTTGCTGCTGCTGCTGCTGCAGCTTCTTCTTGTTTTTGCTTTTTTACTTATCTCTCGTTGCCGCGCGCTCGCCGAGAGAGAGAGGCGATGTTGCAGAGAGCTGTGTGTGTATGTGAGAGTGGCTACCGTGCGGCTTGTGCGTATATATACAAGGAGAGGCAGTAAACTCGTATACCTGGAGTACGGGAGTTGATTGTACGCAGGAGGGACGCTGGCTTTTCGGAGGGTTTCGAGAGGGCAAATTGGTTTTGGAAATGTCTTTTTTAGTTTGGTTTTTGGTGATTTCTTTGGTTTAGACGGTGTAGAAGATTTGATGTAATTGTTTTTGTAATTACTAAAAATTTTATAATTATTGGAACAAGAATTTACAGTTTAAATAAAAAGAATTATTAGGATTGCTTTATCCGATTTATTTATTCTTGCATTAAAATGTCTGAAAAAATAAACGTATAGAGATTGCTCTCAACCGGTAAAATAATTGCAAAATATTCATTTCGCATTTCAAAATAATGCAATCGCTTATTGTTTCACCAAAATTTCAATAAAATATCACAATATTAACTATTTGTTCATAGCCATAATTAAGGTATTTCAACCTCCATATTAATTAATTCTATTTTTATTACATCAATTTGTAGGTACGAGCCATTATTGTTGCACTATTGAACAACGTATAAACTATTCCTTGAAGCGCGCAATGCAAATTATACTCCTGCAGTGTCAGTACCATGGATTCAGTCCTGATTACTCACCGGCTTCCAAATATGTGTATGCAACTATGTATACTATTATGCATGCACGAGGAACCAGAGAAGCTTATAGTCGATGGCTAATTATCCAGTACCGGCACTTATGAACAATTATTATCCAACATGCACGCATAGACGTGCAGCTCACCTATCTCACTCCGCGCTATTTAACATTTTTTTTGTTCTTTTTTATAGATTTGTAACCTTTCATAAGATTCTACATTTTTATTTATAAAAAACTATACATTTATTCAAACGAAAATTAATTTTTAAAGTTTAATTTAGATAATTGCATCGGCGAGTTTTGATATGAGACATTGTTACTACTCTACTAGCAATTTTAGCATTTTTTTAAACGCAAACATTTAATTATAAACAAAGTTGTTATGCAGCGACACCTTCATATCCATGTTACACATTCATATTTTTCCGAGTTGCACACTCGTAGAAAAGCACGCTTAGAAAAACTTAATTGTGACTTTGAAGGGGGCTTGTGTGTGTAAGTGTCGAAACGAGGAGGCAGTTAGAGTCGAGCGAAGTAAAATCAACTCACTCGTAGCCGACTGCATGACGCCAACAAGCGCAGCTCCCTCTTATTCTCTTCTGCTCCTCTTGTTTTTGTCTTCATCTCTATCCATCTTGCAGGAGGCCGGTGTATCTTTATTTGCGTCTCATTCTCGATGTACCCACTATTGTTTTACTTCTATTAAGCTTTTTTTGCAATAAGTACATCTGGACAATTTTGTCGAGCTAAAAGAATTAAAGTGACATTCTACTCTTTTCCGTGATAATTGATTAGGTCTGCTACTATTTTCGCGTACTCAATCACAAAATCTACACAAAACCTGTACAGCGAAAACAATTCGCTCGCGAAGCACGGATGATTGATGCGAGGCATCACACTCATGCATAACCCATAAGCTCGCCACATTAACATAAATTATAATCCATTTATTATGGAAAAGCAAAACGAGCTCCTGAAAAACGACAATGAATCTCCGCTTCTCTCTCTCTGTTTTCTCTAAAAACAATTTAGCCGTTTGCATCACACCGTTCCACAGCGTCGCTGCAATGGCCATCCATAACCAGGTGAAATTCATCACCCGATCATCAGCTCTCTCGAGAGCTCATCTACATTTATAGCAGCCTCTCTCCGCTCGATTCTTTATAATGCAATAAAACGGATCGGAAAACTTGTCGGGATAATAATAAAATGATATACCGGCGCGTCATCGCATCATTATGCGATTTTATGCGCGCGCGCGCGGTGTATATATACACACACGCTCGCGCGTGCTGCGAAGATTGCGCGATGCGAGAGTGTATAACGGGACCCGCGGCTGCATATACGACAGCGATAGCCACTTCTGTCTCTTTCCTCGCTTATATACCTCTCCGAGGGAGAAGCGGCAAAAGGAAAAACTCGCGGAACGCCCAAGAGGGGAGACTTTTCGTTTTCTCCTTATTCCCCCGCCTTCTCTCGGCGCACAGGAAAGTATATATATATATTTGCGCATGACCTTCGCTATACGGGCAGATGCAATTGTCAGCTGAAGCGCTTATCTCGCTGGCTCGCGTGGAACGGCCGCTAAGGACAAGAGAGCGTGGCAGAAAAAATTGCGCCAAGCCCGAGAAGAGAAGCCACTTGGCATGTCGCGCGCACGGGAGAGCGTGTATGTGTGCATGCGTATCTTTGAATTACATGAAATTAGACGGCCATTGTTGTCGGGGAGAATGGTATCGCACGACGCTCTTTTTCTCTTAATGATTCGCGTGCTGCGTCCGAGGATGCTTTTTATCGGGTTTTTGTAATTCGGTTTCAGGCTTTTTATTCTCGGGGGCTTGTCCAGTTTGCTTTGTTGAAGTGATTGCTGGATGTATTTATGCTTGGGTGTTGCATTTTCTTCGCCGATGTCGGGAAAAGGACTTTGAGAGATGTTTTGCGGCGATTTATTTGCGAATTATGCCTTGGGAAGTTCTCGAAAACTACCGACGCACTCGGACTCGGCGATTGCGAAATAGGCAATAATTTTGCGAGAACGTTGAAGATTTCTCGTTTGCATATTGTACTAGCCAAGAACAATAAATTCTGCATCAAAAAGCTTGCAGAAGACACCAATGCACGTCGAATCAATTATCCTTTTACAAAACTAACGCTCAGCGCAAAAAATTATCGTAATTCGTCCAGAGCCCTTCGCCTATAAACATCAGCGACGTCTGAAAAACATCTCTCGAACACGCGAAGCGCCCCTCGGAAAAATAATCAGCCCATTCTCCAAAGCCAGGCTTCTCCAATCAATTTTTCGAGTTCGCAAAAGGCGCAGGCCCATAAACCTCTCCTGCTCCGCAAATCCGCGAAAGATAGCCGCTCGCTCGGGGAAAATTCAATTCTATTCCACATCCACGGTCTTATCGCTTTATTCAGTCGTCGCTCGGGATATTTATGCAGCGCATTGTACGGCCGAGGAAAGCGCAGAAGGCGAAGAAGCAGGGGAAGAGAAGAGGAAGAACAAGAAGCGAAGGAGCCAAGAAGGGAGAGAGAGAGAGAGAGAGAGCGGCCAGTCGACGTCCTCCTGAACCGAGATCCCGATTGGGTTCAAGGTGACTTCGTGATCGAGGTATATGCTCGGGCCGTGTATTGCCTCGACGCGATCTTGGCCATCGGGTTCTGCTGTACTGCAGGTCTTTGCGCTCTGAGCTCGAGTCTCGGGGAGGAGGAAGGTGGGGAGAGAGTCGCCGAGCCTCCTCGCGGCTTTACGATAGGTTCCGTTCGGCTGCTGCGCGTAATACGCTCTCTGCTCTCTCTCTCTCTCTCTCTCTCTCTCTCTCTCTTTCTCTCTTTCTCTCTCTCTTTCTCTCTCGTGAAAACGTGCACGTATACGTAGTACGAGAGTCGCGCTGTTCCTTTTTCCCTTTGCGAGCGCGAGCCTCCTTGGAAATGAATCGCTCGTTTTCAGCCGGCGTCTCAATTTATTCGTTTTCGGACGGGGGATTGGTATTGAGATGGGAAATTGGGGTGGTTATTTTTATGGAATAGTGAGATGGTAAAAGGATTATTGGTTTGTAGATTGTTAGTTGAATACTAAATCGGTTTAGTATATTGGAAGTTACTTGAGTATTGTGTATATTGTATATTATTCGACATCGAAGATAATTTCTTTATTAGCTCGAAAATTTGTTCAATTAAAACTTAAGCAAATACACATTGATAAAAACCTAATTAAACTAAGTCGTTCTTCAAATATTTTCATGGATATTCTGTTATTTAAGACATGCGGTATGATTGAATAATACAGTGTGACTCTACAATAAGCTCGCAGAGGCCCGCAAGGGAGAGAATAAATTATCGACGAAAACATATACCCCACCATCTACTTTCCGCTTAAATATCTATCATTTTCTGATTGACGATCTTTTCAAAAGAGTAGTTGTAACCCAAAGTATAACTCGAGTCGACAGCTGACTAGGAGTGGAAATACACTATTTTTAGAATTCTGCGTTATACTGGGAAAACGTCTTATTGCGGAGTCAGACTGTAGAACAATTTTGTTCTAAACAACTCTATCAAAATTTCTCTTATTAATACAATAGCTTCCGTAACAATAACATTCATCTAACAAGCTACCAATCTCCACAAATGCAAGCTTGCACCACCTCGGAGATCGGTACACTGAACTTCGCGCCAATAATCCTCGATCTCGAACTGATTCATGCTCCGCTCGCTCAACGATCCGCACCACCAGTACAATCATTTCAATTTCCCGCCGCACATAAGGGGCTCAGGCATAATGACAGCCTCAACATATAATTACGGGTTAATGATAAAATGTAATTAGAGCGCTTCCTCAAATCGAAGCCCTCGAAACGCACCAGGGTGCGGGGAGGCAGAGGGATTGAAAAGGGGCTGCCGATCATGCTTCGGCATTCATGCGCCCGCTATACTCCTAATACAATGTGCACTGGTAATTGGAGGCTCGAGGAGCGGAACCACACGGGGCAGAGAGATATATATGTGCAGGCGCTGCGAATATGTATGTACGCACATGCGAGAGCTAATTACCGCGTGTGTTTTGTAACAGTAGCTTGTACCTACGGATCGGCTTACCCGGCTGTTTGCGGTGTCTGCTCTGCGCACGCGCGCAGGTATATAACATATGCTAGCTTAGCATATCGATGGATTCGGCTGAGGAATCTGGGCCATGCAAGATTCGATAATAGCAGGATGATTTTGCAAGAAATCTAATGGATGCGGGTGTGAGTTGTAAATGTTGAAGGGTATTCTGGAATGATCAATTGTTATCTGTTTCAAGGTAGAGAAGTTGAAAGGATTTGAGCTTATGGTGATAATATTATATTCTCTATAAACAAAACTTGAAGCAAGTAAATTGTTATTTACGACACAAGTGCGATAAAGTGATTTTAACCACGTGTGGACATTTACACCCGAGTGAAGCGAGGGTGGAAAGTTCATTCGAGGTTAAAATCACTTTATCGCCCAAGTATGGTACGTAATTTTTTTATACGACGTGCGGAAAGCTTTTTTTTAATGCACGCGTTTCTGACCGGGAGTGCGGGAAAACGAACTTCCCGCACGCCGTGTGGAAAATATATTTTTACGAGATAAATGTTAAAAAATACATAATTCCATCACAATTTTACAATGCTGACGCTTCAGCTCACTCCCCCAAAATCCAGAGAGCAAAATTCTCGAAAAGTCCAATCTCAGCAAAGGCTCGGAGGTCGGCTTTCTCATTAACAAGCCACTCTTTAATCGAGCCCCGCTCTTCAGCCAAGGTCTTAGCCGCTGCGTATTTCCTTGACAACAAGGGCGAGCTCTGCTAGCACCCCTTGGGCTGACTCTCCTCGCTGCGCGCACCCTTGGAAATCCGTCATCCGTTCCTTCTTGCGCGGCCTCTCGACGTCTTTGCGTCCCCGAAACTCTGAGCGCGCTCCTCGAAAGGTTCGAACGTCCTCGCGAAAATCTCGCGCGATTTCTGGGAGCAGTCGCGCGTAGGCTTAATGATCCGTGGCTGCTGTAAGGACTACCTACTAGAGGGGGTCCTTCGCGACGCCGAGAAAACAGGGCAGAGCGAGAGAAAGAGAGAGAGAGAGAGAGACTTAAAAGTGAAGTGGTACACGATGTCGCAGCTCGCGGGGTCAACGACACCCCTTCTTCTTCTCCTTCTTCGTCTTCTTCTACGCTATACTACAGGCTCGCTTCTTTTTCCTTCTTTTCCTTTTCATTCGACTCGGAGGCCTTTCTTCGCGCTTGCGCGCGGTTAAAACGGCAGGAATTATGTATCGACGAGAGAGGAAAGATTGAACATTGTGCGGACGCTGATCCGCGCAATACGCACCGGCGTGTAATACAGGTTGCGCGAGAGAGCGAGCGAGCGCTCTTCTCGTATACTTGTACAACACGTATATATACAGTAAATAAAGTCCCTCTCTCCCAACTGGGCCATGATTGACGACTGTGCTCTCTCTCGCGCGCGCGCGTGTGCCTTCCCCTTCGCGTTTATCCCTCCCTACTGTGCCCTTTTTGCAGCAGAATCCTCCTCTTCTTCCTTTTCGCCTCTCGTCCTTCCAGCCCTCTCTCTCACTCTCTCTCTTCGAGCGTCACGCCAGAGGCGCACGATCCCCCTGCTATATACAGAGTATTACTCGGCTTTGGCCGATCTTCTGCTTTTAGCCTCTCTCTCTCTCCCTCTCTGCCAGCCCCAGTTCCGATCTCTCTCTCCCGTGCTTGTTCTCTAACCAGCGCGATATTATATTCAGGCCCGATCCTCCAATGAGGAAGCTCCTTCTTTTCGGGATTATCGGTAGCGACCCCCGCTGCGAGACGCGCGCTACCGCCAGTGGATTTGATGCTCGGAGAAGCCGGAGCTCGAAGAGAGAGAGAGGGAAAGAGAGAGAGATCATCTTATTGCTCCGAGCTCCTGAGATACACGCGAGTGCAGGAGAGCAAGACTGGAGTGCTGTACTGTGTTCTCGACCCCCTCGAGAAACTGTTGCGTCAGAGCGGTCATCACCCGCGTGATAGGTATAGTCTCGGCTTTTTCGTCCTCCGTTTACTGTAGCTGATGAAAAATATATATTGGAAGGGTGTTTTGGGAGGTTGATGGGTAAGAGTTGAGATGAAGTTAATAGAGTGTATTATAATTTTTTTTAATTGCTTTTTAAGAGAGCTGATAAAAAAACTGGAGATTTTTTAACAGAGTTCATGAATCTGATCATTGTTTAAATTAATAAATTTGTTAATATTAACATTATATTTTACATCATGCAATTAGATTCACAATTTGATTATTGAAATAAAGAAAAATTCTTACAATGCAAAAATGTACATAATATATTAAAATTTTTTTTAAATAAAAATGATTTTACTTTAAATCAACTTTTAATTATTAAAACAATACAGTTCATCTTAAATTTCAAAACGTATCCTGGTTTTGTAAATATCTCAATATTAATTTTAAACTCACCTTGGAAACACAATCTATACCAAACAAATTCGTTTAACAGAAAAACAAAAACCAAAAATTATTCTCTTATCAAAAAAATTCACTACCAAAACCAGAGCGCGTTAACCTTGCCCGCGCGCAAAAAATCGGTCATCGCCGCTCGCGATCGCGCAAAATGAAATCGCAAGCGTGAAGGCAGTTCCTTAGGACGAGCTCTCTCTCTCTCTCTCTTTCTCTCTCTTTCTCGAGGTGAAGGTAGGGAGCCAGCGCACGCTGCGGCTCCGGGTCAACCAACTCGAGTGTATAGCCGCTGCGCGAGCGCGACGCCCCTCCTCCTCGGCTTGTTGGCTGCATGTTGTTGTCTGCCCCTCGCTTCTCTCTCTCTCTCTCTCTCTCTTCTCTCCCCCGCGCGCGCGAGATCTCGCGTGCTGCTGCTGCTGCCGTCGAGGTACTCATGCTGGCTGTGCGTAAGTACGACCGCGAACCGAGAGACTCAAGATCTTGCATGTGGCGAGGGATATATAAGATGGGAAAGCAGCTTTTGGCTCGGCGTTTGTCAACTGGAATTCTGTTCGTTCGTTTTGAGGTGCTAGTTTTAAGGGATAAGTGAGACTGATGAATTAGATTGAACAAAAAATAATGATTCTTAATAATGCTAGCATTTTTATCAATCATAACATTTTAAATATCTCGGCATTATTTTTCAATTATTTCATTAACAGGTTATTATTCATCTTTACATAGTATGCTGTTTGATCAGTTAAAGTACTAATGGAATAATTTTTACCCCATTTAACACACCCCACTTACAGCCAAAAGAAAACTCAGTTGTCACTCTCCAACAGCACGGCTAATGTCACCCCTTTTCCACGACAGCTGGCTTGAATCTATCAGCCGCCGAATCGCTTCGTGCCTCGGGCCCTCGATCCGCTCTTAATTGTTGCGATGTTACGTGCACTTACGCGGCTAATTAATTCGACTGTAATTACACCCACGCAGAAGGGGGCCTCGTCCGAAGCACAGGCCGCACATGCACAATCGCCTCCGCGGAAAAATGCTTCGGCACGCGACAGATGATTCATCAAAATATGCGTGTCGGGTTAAGCTCCGGGTGCTGCGGCGAGGGTTGAGCGCGACAGTTTTTGGAAAATGCATCATTTTGTGCGCGGAGAGCGGCAGATGTGGCGCGTGGCAATCGTGAATTAATCATAGGAGGACGACCTTGCGCTGCTCAGAAGTGTCGTCTGTCATGCGGACGACAGATATCGTAATTTTCCGGTAAATGCGCCCTGTTAGCTGTAATTAACCCCTTTAGGCCACGGCAATTTTTATAAACGCTCGTTCGTGCTGGTATACTGGTTATGTGTGTCGAGTGTGTTTTGACGGGTAATAAAATGTAGGTTTTTGTTGAATGTGTAATATAAAGTAGGTTGAATTGGACAATTGGTAGAAAAATTTTAATTTTATGAGTATTTAATATTTTGAAAATAAAATACATATCTTCGAAAATTTAAAATTCAAATGAGTAAATTCTAACACATAAAGTAACTTTTATTTATAAATTATGAAAGAAGATATTTTCCAAATTAAATAGTTGAACAATTGAAAAATATGTAATTCTACAATTAATCTATATTAATAATAGAACAACTAAAAGTAATCATTTTAAACAAACAAGTGCAATATAGCATTGACTGAACAATATATGCCAATGTGGTGTATGGCATAAATATGAATAAAACTTACAATTTTGTTATTTATGAAGTCGTTACAATTAGCATAACTCACGTATTTACGATCTTTGTGCAACAATTTGTAATTCTATATAATTGAAATGCGCGAATAACAATTTTTTATTCATTTCTCTTTCTTTCATTAATTTATGAAAGTGAAATCTTTGATAAAAATAATAACGGAAAAAGAGTCGCTTGTGAGAAAGTGAAAACGAAGATGCGCAATGCTGGCACAGTATCAAATCGATTATAATTGCAATGAGTCCACTGGTGCGCGAGATCAACGCTCCCTATACAATGGACAATTTTTCCCAGGCGGCTAATAAACTCTGATGCGCGCATTTTCACTTTCTTACTGCTTTCTACCGGTATGAGTAATCCTATTACAAACACATCGCATTAACTAGGGGAGAAAGATATAATGTATGAAAATTGGATCATTTTTATCTGATATCTAATCCTGCGTCCGCACGTGCCACTCATTCGAGTGCGTTTTCTACACCAAGTTTTTATCTGTTACTTATTGCTTTATTTAACAATGATATGGAAATTTACTGGTGAATAAATAAATAGATTGTATTCCATCCTGTCATTACTATTTTAACTGTTCAACAATTGAAATATATAACCTAAACATAAGAAAAACTGATTTACTGTATAGATATTCATCAATCCTCATCTATTTAGAGTCGTAAATTTTTTTTAATCAAACAGGTAACATATGCAACGCGAACCTCCTCCCCTTCCCCATTTCCCACAAATCAAATTAAACGCACTCCCACGCAACCCTTCTGCCATCAATTCCACTCTCTTGAATTGAAAAAAATTACACGCCGATTAAAAGGCCCGATAAAACCGAGCTTATGATATATCCCCATTCCTTATCCAACCTCCATCTCACCGAAATACAAAACGCCATGCTCTTCCCCTAATTCACCCCAGCCAATATCTCTCGGATCGCGCACTTTTTCAAACCGTCCAGCCGCCTCTGCAATTATCCAGGATTTCGGGAGACACGCGAGCTAGAGCATTTGCTACAATTTGCCAGCGGACCACCCCCGCGATAATTGGCATTAAATCGAGCCGCGCGTAGATTCGATCTGAGCTAAGCGCGACATGTGGCCGAAGCGCCCAAGCTTTATCAATTTATCTGGCCCGCGTATATTCGCGCACACTTACCTATATCGACGTCTAATCTGATGAGCCGTCCGTTTAGATGGGACTGATAGAGCGTCTGACCTGGCGCTGCGAGTCTATCTTGTTGAGCTGTATGGCTGTGTTTTGTGATTTGGACTGGCTATTGCGTTTTGCGGGGATAAAACGGCTGTGCGAATATATATATGCTGAAAATTGTCGTAGTTTGTACTTCCGACGGGGATGAACCCGGTGAACTTTTGCTTCCTCGCGTGGTTTTTCTGTACGTCTACTGCGTGTTACTCGCCCGAGTTGGGATACGGACACGCGATTGAAAGGCTGACGGACCTTTCAGACGATACTTTTCGAGCGTGTAATTTCCTTGTTCATGCAGAATCACTCTGCCGATCACGCATATAGTTATATGGATAGCGGCCGTCGAATGCTTTGTTACTTCCGTGTTTCACCTTTGAATAAGATCGTCGTCGGTCATCGACCGTTAGTTATTAGGGCATACTAAAGTAGTTTAAAATTAATAGCGAGGGCTTGGTATAATTATGCAATATATAGTTTTCGATTGGATTAAAATATGTATATTATAATGGTTTGCCATTGGATTAGTATGAAGTTGAATGCGGTTATAGAGAAAAAAGCAAAGACAAGCAAGAAACATTTGTACGATTGTTTAAATTGAAACTGTTGAAGTGTTAACAAATGATTTCTGTGAGATACATTTATATGTGAAGAGAAGGTAATGCCATACATAGAATGATTTTATAAACAAAGTTAATTAAAATTGGTTGAGAATCAATAAATATTATATGATAATAAGCTATGATATCCCACGCTATAGACTTATATTATCGCAAAAGCAATAGTATCAAGACTGGTCAAGAATGGATAATTTATTAGCACTGGGTCTCAAGAGAACGCTTCAATACTATTACATTTATAACAGTAAATTAAAAATAATTGACAGAAATCGGATAGTTTGTTTAAAGCTAATTTAAACTAACAAAAAATTATATGCAAGTAGTATTAAACATGTTAAAATTCAAAATAACAAAGTCTTTCATAACAATAAAGCTAGGATAATAAAATTATAAAACAATAAGATCAGCCTAAATTTTTGTGAACAATTATTTTTTATGATTCAAATAAAAAAAATAGTAAACTCATGATGAGTTTCATCATTTCGTCATATTTTTAGCAGTGTGAAATACAAATTTTATTTTATAAAACAATGGAATTTCATAATTTGGAGCTCGGAAAAAATACATTACTATTAATACAATAAAAAATTTTATATACTTGAAGCCGCAATAAAAATAACAGTATAACACCTATAAGGCAACGTGGCAAGCGTCAGCCAACGGTTTATTATCATACCACAAAATTTTCACATAACATTCTTACAGCCACCGCCTAAATATTATGATTCAACGGAATAATTTCTTTTGAGCATACGCGTATACAGAAACGTGACACTTTCAAACAAGCCATTCATCTGAAACGTCACTCCGAAAAAAATGCCACCATACGTACGCTCCACCAAATCCGTTTTTTCCTCCTCCGCCCTCGCTCTTACTCCATCTCTCTCTGGCGCGCGCCTCGCCGTATATACGTTCCGGCGACAAAAAGCCGAGCAGTTTTTTGCCGCGCGCCAGTTCTATATTTGAAGATCCGAAGGGGTTAGTCGACGTGCGCGCTGCACAAGTGCGACTCAACGAGAGCTCGCTTTTCTACAGAGAAGCCGGTCGGTCGTTGCTCTTCTCGGGCTCGCTCGCTTACTGCCGATAAACTCTAGTTTTTTTTTCGGATCTGGTGTCGAGGGTACCCGGAAAAAGATGACTTTTGGTTACAATAATATAGGAGTGTGTCAGCATGGTTTGTGAGGAGATTTTAAAAGTGGAATAATTTTTTTGGGATTGTATAACGCGATGATTAGGTATACCGATGGCAGCAAATTTTTTAAATAAAAACAACAAATTTTTAAGAGATAACATTAAAAAACCATATGTAAAATTTCGTTAATTCATCATCTCTCTACATCAACAAAACGCAAAATAGTTTTACTTCAATCCAGCCTGACATCCTTGCAAGCTCTCTCCGTATAAAAAACATTTCAAAACTTCACCCATCCACGCCAGAACGAACATCTCCAACCGCTCAGCAACAATTTATTTCTCAAGCCCCAACCGATCGACAGAGATCCAATCGATCCAGCTCCATCCACATGCTATCTTACCAAGCGGACTCCTGCGGCGCAGCTATATACGAGCGCATATACGTAAACACACGAGGGCCGCGAGTACACACGCAGCACGTGCGCGCACGCCGGCTACTACTACTACCAGGCTACGCAATGCTTGTTTTGCGTAACCGCGCGAGAGCGCCGAGAGTTTGTACCTCTCGACGAGAGCAGCGCACGAGCGAGTGTATACACATATATACGCGATGCGAAGCCCGCAGGTTCGCTGTGCTGCCAACCTTTTGCTCGATCCTTTTTGCCTTTTAGTGTGTCTCTTGAGCGAGTGAGCTAGCGCTAACCTGTTAATGGCGAGCGTAATTTCGCCGGGTCGGGTTTTCTTTTGTCGTGGAGTGAGGCATGTGGGTGAGGTGATTGGCTTTTGTGTGGGCTTCGTTGCGGAATGGGGTTGATTAGGGATTTTTAGGTTTGGGTTGCGGCGGTTGGGTAATTGGTTTGGTTTTACCTTTTTGGGATTGCTACTAGTTTGGTATTAGGAGCATTTTAAATTGCTGGTTTGTTGCAGGTATTAATTAGTACTTTTATTCTACCTTGTGTCTGTATTCTCGTATTTGATCAACAAAAAATTGTAATAGTTACAAATTTGTTGCAAGAAAGTAATCGCTACGATTATACCCATGATCCTCCATTAATAGTACACCAAAGAAACTAAACATTAAAAAAAAAAATTTAATCGCTATTCTAATACCTCAACTTTTACCTTCGATAAAATTTCCTTGTGGCTTTCGGTTAAAAGAGAAGGTCGCGAGTTCGGCCTCGACTCGCGGTTAGTGCCTTCAAGAGTAAAGTCTCGGACTCGCGCTGGTTAGCCGTATGGTAAAGTCCGCTGCGTAAAAGGGAGAGAGTATAAGAGAGAAGAAAAAATCGCGCGCGCGCGCGCGCTGCACGGAACACGTGTTGTGTATATAAAAGAGGCCCCTTTGCAAACGTTCGACCTTTTGCCGCGCGGGTACACTTTCTTCTTCCTCTTCTTTTTCTCCGGCTCGCTCCGCTCGTTCGCTCCGAGTTAGGTCTACGTATAGCCGATCGTTTTGCTCGAACTTGCGCTCTTCTATATATGCCCGTAAGTGACGGCTGCAGTCGAGCTACCGCTCGGGACTCGGGATCGCGTAATAAACGTCAGTTTAGGGAAATTTTATTTGGCGGTTGTTGAATTTTGTAGATTATTTAGATTGCGTTACGTTTAGATTGAAATTTTGGTTTAGGATTAGTCACGGAAAGTTATTTTGGGATTTTCAATAGAACCGAGATGGATAACAGTTTTTTTACACAGTGTGTGAAAAGTAGGACTTTACGCACTTTTCAAAATTGTTAAATATAATTTAAATCTTCTGTATCAAAAATATATTGTCCAATGTTTGTGCAAAAATTGTTTCTCGATCCTAACGATACGAGAATGAAATTATTCATACTTATATAGAAAACTACTGTTCGAATTCTAAATACTGATAAAAAATTGTATAATAAGAATATCGTTACTATTCCTTACAATATTTTAAAGATTAGTTTTATAAATTAACAGGCCACATAAGACCTCATGTACCTATTTTCTTTCTAAAACCCAACATTTTTTCCACACTACAGCAATTTAAATCCTCTCCGTATCTACGCCCAAACTCCCATAAAACATCCACCCACAAAATTGGTCGTGCGCTCGGCTTCCTTCTCGCATAGGGCTCATTAATTCCGCGCGCAATCTTCCCCGACTATTCGCGCGTTCGATATACACCCAGCAGGACGCGAGAGAGCGCGCTGCGCATACGTATATACACATTTTATCGGCGCGATCGCGGCTAATTTTTCCCTCCGAGCCATTAATTCACCTTCTACTTCCGGATTACGCGTCCAGGCCATTTGGCTCGCGCAGAGAGAAGCTGGCTCTTTACATCGCGCGCTCCAACAGGTTGCACCGCCGGAGCAATTAAGCCGCCGGCCTGGCGCTATTTTTTCGGCGCGCGACGCTGTATTTTTTCCAGGAGCGATGCGTCGCGCGCGCGAGATGAATACGCGAAGGTTTTTATCGGAGGGCGCGGGGGTGGGTCGAGGCTAGCTCTTTATTCGGAGGGAAAATTATGTTGGGGATGGCTAGGGTATCGCGCTGGCCGTGGGTAGATTTGTTGTTTGGAGACTAGTTTTTTATGGGAGTGAGTTGTAAAAAATTATGTAAGCTTTTTATGTCGTTATGTAATTATACAATTTTATTGATTCACGTTTGCTATGAACAAACATGAATTAGCAAAATCTGTCTATAGTGAATTAGAAGTTAAAAGCTATTTAATTGTAAATGTGGCTAGTACTTTTCTCTGTAAGATTTTGTAATTTGCAACTTTATAAATAAAAAATATATTACTGATTTACAGATCCATAATGACAGATCAGAGAAAAAGCAATATTATTTAAATTTAAGTAGAAACTACCGTGTTATGTTACACATTTACTAGAACGCCTAACAGCATACTTATATCATAAAATATAACTATATACAGCCAGTCAACAAATATTTTATTAGATTCCGAATAGTGATAAACAAACATTTTTTATCACCATACATACTCCTCGCTCAAACAACCAATAAAACATCGCAGCATCGCTCCTAAACCGCAGAGCACAGTCAGTCACATAGCCATCCCGTAAACAGCGCATTTTCCAAAAGCCACCGCCCATACACAAAACTAGCTCGTTCCGCGCGCACAAAGCTCACTCTCCGCGCACTAAACATCGACTACACTCCTTACACATACACCCACCCACACATCCACTCTCGCAAGCGCAGATTTACGATCTCCGCGCTGGCACGCGTCCAAAGCCTCGCGCGCTCTCTCGCTTATCCGCGGGCGCGCGTGTATCGAGTGAGCCCCCCGCGAAGAGCGCCGATCCTGCATTACCCTACAGAGCGCTAAATTATGCGCGAGAGCTTTTTACTGCCGCGGAAATCGCGCGCAGCTCCCCGGCGAATATTCGGCGACGCGGTGCTGGCTGCTTGGGAAAAGGGGTAGGTGGGAGACGCGTGGGGAGAATGAGGAAAAAAAGGGCTGAGGAAAGTGGAGGGTTGGAAAGTGGGGACGAATATATTAGAGCTTCTATAGCGTTCGGCTTGATCGGCATTTATTATAGGCGGAATTGCGCCTGGATGTGAGAGGTCTCATTGTTGTGTTTTACGCTTTGCGCGAAATTGATCGGGCCGCTCGTAAAGGCGAGCAAGTTGTAAGGAAGCGCGCGAGCAATTTCTTCTGTTTTTTAATCAGGTCCTTTTTAGTGTCGCTAGAGGGTGTAGCGGAATGTGCGAGGACTTGTTGTTAACGTTCTTTTATTAATTCTTTTATTTAAGTGATCAATAAACCAATACCTTTTTAGTTTTTGAGGAAATTAAAGTTACATGAAAAAGTACTTTGAGCTACGCGTATCATTTCTTAATTTTATCTCCGATCATATCTCAACCGATTCCACATAAATATAAAATGCATCAATAACGTATAAAACACCAGATCCCCATTTACTTCGCTCCCAATAAACAGCATTTTATCAGCTCCCAATAATTCAAAATCCACTAAAAAACGTATCGGTAGCACGTCCCGATCACCTCCAACTCGCGCCTTACAAATTGAATAATGTTAACATCGATTTCCCTTATCTCGATGCAAAGTCCTTCGACTGGTCTCCTCCCAGTAGTCATCCACCTCTCTCTCTCCTCGCTGGCGCGAGAAAGAGAGAAATATACATACGCACATACGCCGAGGGCGAGTAACTCGTTAAAGCACCGAATCATCGACGAGCGAGTAAGAGAGAGAGCGAGGCGAGTCGGCCCCATAGCCGTCCAATTAAAAGCATCGGAGAGCAGCGGAGAGCCGCGAGCGGCAATAAGAAAAAGTGAGTAAACAAGAAATACTAAGATTTAGTGCGCGAGAGGGACGAGCGACTTAAGAATACGGTAGCCGAGCGGCTAAGTTATATTTGATGCGTTGATAATTAGTTTTCAAGGGGGCTTCCGTCTGTCTCTCGCCTTTTTTTTCTTATATCCACTACGGCCCTCGTTTTTTTTCTCTCCTTCTCTCTCTCCCAATGGCTGCTCCTCTCTCTCTCTCCCCCCGTTCTTCGCACTCTCTTTCACGTGCGGAACCTGTCCGGAGAGAGAGCGCATCATTTGTATTCCCCGCGTCGTGCCGGCTGATGTGAAATTTCGGGCTACCGTGCGCGCGCTGCTTCCGAGGCTTTATTATTATTTTTTTTTTTTCTTGCTCTCGCTCCCTCTGTCTTTTTCTATCCTACGGCTCTCCGTGACGTATACGATCTTTTCTTTCGGGCTTCTTTTGTGGATCGTGTGGGTGTAGGTGAGCCTGTTTTCTATTCGTGAAAGCTTAGGTTTTGAGAGAGAGAGGCCCCGTTAAATGCTCAACTGCGCAGCGCGCGCGCGCGAGCTAACACGTGTTTCGGGTTTAAAGACCGAACTGATAAGTCACTGTGCGTCGCGGGTATCGGTTGGGATACGTATGAGGAGGTGTGGGTTAGGGTATGTATGTGGAGAAGCTTGGGTTTTGTGTATGTGAGGAACATTGAAAATTCGTCGATTACTCTGGGAGATACGTGAGCGTTAGTTCGAGATTGAAAATCCTGATTGGTTTAATATTTGTCAAATCACTTTCTACGACAGCGTGCGCGTGTGCTAGTTTTTTTTTATCTTTTTCTTTACTGATTTGGGTGGCGTAGGAGTGATAATCTATTTATCTCAGCTACCGAATGATTAATAGGAAAATTGAATTAAATTAATTTTTAATTTTATTGAATTTATTTAAAAATACCAGTTTATTAATACTGAGCTTCTTACAAATTATGTTTAATACAATTTTATATGCTACGAAAACAATGTTTGATATAATAAATTGAAAACTTAACTTGAAACCTTGTTTAACCAAAGTTAAACAAGTTAAAGTTAAATAAGTATACAATAATTAATCATATCTTCCGCAATCATATATGAAAAAAAAAGAACAGCAAAACCATACACCTAAATCCACATTCTTCAATCCCCGATAACCAATCAAACCATCCTTTCTCACCACCACCCAAACCCCACCTCACCCAACACCTCACCAACTCTTCAATCCCACAGGTTACCACATCAACGCAATCTGAAAACCAGCCGCGAAAACGCCAAATCCCATCCATCTCCACAACTCCCTTGATTACACTCAATACCACACCGATCCGATCGCTCCACGCCACACTCGCCGATTGCTCCGTAAACAGTTCCATTCCACCTCTACAGCCAACACCGCGCGCACAAAATCAAAGACACTCCATCTCCTCTCCTAACGGGAGTCATCAGCGCTATATACTCGTCGCGCCTTTCGATGCGCTCATCTGCTTACTGTATTACGCGTGAAGTCTTCATTTCTCCGCGCAATTTCCCACTGCATTAAATCCAGCGGCTCTCGCATTGTGCGCGAGTATATATACGGGCTTTTCTTCGCGTACGGCTTTTTTATCGCGCCGTGTTTACCATAGAATTGCTTATTTTCTTCGGCGGGTACCGTTAGGAGCGAGTTATTTTTTGTAGCCGCGCGTATGTCTCCGCGGCTCTCTCTTTCTCGCCGCCTCTGCTGTCTCCCTTTAATTATTTATTGCGAAGGTGGTGGATTCTCGATTGCGCCGAGTGTTTCGCGCGATTCCGAGAAAACCGCTGCGCGGGTAATGAGATATATAATTTTAGCTTTGTGAGGGGGCAATTTTTCGAGGCGACGTAATAATGTCGTCTAGTTAGGCTGCTGGGATCGGTCTGTTCCTTATATGCATTTTCCGTATTACGTTGCGAAGCGCGTTGGCTAGTGTACGTGATGTATTTATTGTTGTTCTTATTGGTAGCGATGCTGGTGTTGTATAACCGAAAAAATAATTACGAAGGTAAAAATTGGCGATACGACGTCATTATACTTTGGACTGTTGGGCAACGGCTGCTTATCGGCACTAAAATTGATCGCGAGTTAAATTTCCAATTAGAAATCACACTCGTCCATAATAAATTGATCGTAAAATTACAGTCAACGCCGAGAGCCCGCGATGGAAAATATACTTTCTCATGTTAATTAATTATTCCCATTAGGGAAAAACCGTGTCATCGAAAATGAATAACCTCGAACACGAACGAAAAAAAAAACATAAAGAAGGAAGAAAATAAATCGCCTACTCAAAGCCGATTGCCACAACAATTAAGCAGACTCTTTTAAGCAACGTTTTCTCTCCATTCTCATGTAAATCGACCGAAACCTTTTCTCCTACGCCCATTATACACGTATACACTCACACACACAGCCAGCACACATAACATCCGAACACGCACGTAATAATCACCTACGGGCCAGCTCTCTAGGCGCGAGAGTACAACAATTTATATAGGCTGGCACTATGGCATCTCCAATGCGGCGAATATGCATCCCGCATGGCGTATACGAAAAGGGCCGCGGAGTGAGAGAGAGAGAGAGAGAGAATAAAAGGAATAAGAGAGCCCGAGGAGGAGAGCAGGGACCGAGATAGAATGAAAAATCGGTGTCAGGAGCTAGAGGCGCGCGCTTGACTCGCGCTGTCCGTTTCGCCCACACATTAATCCCGGTAGCCCGAGCTCGCTCTTTAGGACGCGTATGTAAATGCGACGCTATATTTAGAACGGCCTATCTCCTTCTCGCTCGCTCTCTCGACTCTCGTATAATACATTCGGGCCCGTTGCTGCTGCTGCTGCTGCTGCTGCGTCTTCGACGCGAGCGCGAGTAGCTTCTTTCTCTCTCTCTCTCTCTCTCTCTCTCTCTCGTTCGCTCTCTCTCTGGTTTGCTCGAGGGGCCGCGCGTGCACGTGCAACTGCGTATATATATTTTCTCGCTCGGGAGAGCAGTGCTGAAAAAAAAGCAAAGACGACAGAGCGCACGCATGAGGAGAGGAGAGAAACAGGATTATGGGGGAGAGGAGGATTGAGAGAGAGAGGCTGGGTTGAGATTGGTTGGTTTTTTTGGGTTTTCGGGGGAGAGGGTTTGGTTTTTGGTTGTTAGGATTTGGAGTGAGTATTGTTTTGTAGCGGAAAGGAAAATGGGGAAAAGTGATTTCATTGTAATTATTAACATTTTTTGAGGTAAAGAGCTATGAAGTCAATGTCAGAAATATGGTATGATATTTTATATGACTTTTTTAATTACTTTATTTGTATTTTTATTTCATAAATACTGCTGAAACTATATTAGATAAATATCGATCATAAATTTAATTAGATGATGCAACTTCTACCAATACATTTATTTCAACTCAATTTTAAATATTGAAAAAAATTTGAAATATTTTAAAAAGTAATATCAAAACAACACCAATACAATCTTGATAAAAAAAAGATATCTTGGCATCTAAATTTCATACTATCAAATTTTCATCAAATAAATCCCAAAACCCCAGTAAAACCACAAACCCTTCCAAAAATCGATCTACGATAACAACCCCCAACCCATCACCAAAAAACCCCACCAAACCCATCGCACCCATAAACCGCCTCTCCAGAAAAACACACACTGGCAAAACGAAGACGTAGCGAGCCTCTACACGCTCGCTTACGCTCAGCGAGCGAGACAGAGATCGAGCAAAGTCGCGCTGCAGGCTGCTCGCGGGGGAGAGGCGAGAGACCCCTTCGCTCTCTCGCTCATGTGTACCTACACACATCGACGACGTTCCCTCTCTCTCTCTCTCTCTCTCCGATGCATGCGTATATACCAGCCGAGCGCAACTGCAGGACCCGCCAAACCGGTTAGACGCGAGAGGCCCTCACGTCTCTGTGTATGTACGTATGTGTGAGTGCGCGCGGGCAACGACGCGTCGAGAAACTCTCCAACACAACGCATCGAGAGCTGGGCCCTATATACGCTGGCTCGCTTGGAAAGAAAAGCCTCGATGCTCTCTCTCCGGCCCTGTGTGCGTGCGCTTCTTTTTACGTTCGCTCGCCTGCTCGCGCTGTCCTTTTTTTTTTCTCCTTTTTCTTATACTTATACTCGTACGGCTCCCCCACTGTCCCGCTCGCTCTCGCGTCTACACGCGCGTACTTGTATATACAGTGGGTTTTTGTTTGCCCCGTATCTTTTTCTCATTTGAAAACGCGCGGGATGGAAAAGAGGGGACGGCGGCCCGATAAATTCGACGGCGATGCGCGCTGATATTTTTGTTTTTTGGTTTTGGTTTTTATTGGTGGGCGATGTGTGATAGGTTTATTATGCGTTTTTTCGAAATTAGAGTGGGATTATAGTGTTATGATGTTTTGGTGGAAATTATGAGGAATTATTAAATGACAGTATTTTAATGTTATCGATTATCGAAAGATGTTTAGACGTTGTAAATAATTACTTTGTTTTATTTTGTAAAAGAGTGCATACGTTTGAAAGTTGTTTAATTGAAAAAACTAATAAATGTTGACATTTATTAAAAAGACTAATACGTACAACATATAAAACTACAAGAATTTAAGTAAATATGATGTCTGACTTTTTATCGCCTGTAGAGTTTATGACCCAAAAGATTTTTTACAGCTAGCTCTTACTACATAAATAAACAATCATCTTAATAACTAAATGAAATGTCATAATCAATAACACTGAAAAGTTATCAGCTCAAAAACATATACTCTTCAAACACCTATACCGATAACTCCCAACACTCCACTCCCCGGCGCGTCTGTTACTACTTAAACCCATCAAAACCCACAAGCGATTTCAAAACCCCACATCGATTTCCCCCCGCAAACAAACCCGGCAATTCCCCTCCCCCCTCAATTCTTCCACATCGAATCTCCCATTTTCACCATCGCCTACCTCACAATCGCACTTACGCCTATATCAACCTCTCGCCCCAGGGCTCGTCTCTCTCTGCGCTCCAGCCATCAAAGCCCCTCTCTTATCCAGCTCGGCACGCACGCGTCTACATACATCGCTGGCGATAATCAGCTGGCGTTTCGCGCGCTTTCCAGCACCTCGCGCGCATATAGATACGCACATCAAGCGGCGCGCAAACAACCGCGAGGTCACACCCATATCGCAGCGCGTGAAAGGCAGATCGCGCGCGCGCGCGCGGAAAAGCGCGCCTGTAGGTTTTCCTTGCGCGCACCGAGCTCGATTATAAGCAGCGCGCATATCCTTGATTTCTCCGAGTTTTAGCTGCGGGGCCTAATCTGTGCTCTCGTTCCTTTTAGTTTTTTTCTATGCGCGCGAGCGCGAAACGTCGTAGTAGAGCAGGTACGAGCTTGGTAAGACGGCTCAGGCGCGTAACAGAACTTTTGAGCGCTTTTTAATTCCTGCGCCGCGGAGCGTGAAAAATGACTGGATGTGTCTGGCGCTCGTTTTATTTTCGTATGTCTCGAAGCTACAGGTGGGAGAGAGAGAAAACGTTTCCCGGTTTAAGACGCCGAGAGCTGGATATTCGACGTGTATCCGTATTAGACAGCTGCAGCGCTCGAGTGCTATTATAGATTTGTGCGCGGGGAGTGTAATTATTGTTCGGCCGGAAAAATATGGCGAGTAACGAGCGCTTTTTCCGTAACTCGTTAATGACCTATATACTTGCCGGCGCACTTTTATCGCGCCACTAATGATCTTTCATTATTTACCGCGCGCTGGATTTTTGCTTGTTGTGCTCGCGGACGAGCTGGCCACGTCGTTGCCAGCGAGAAATCATAAAATCTTGTAACTGCTAATTTTTCAGTTGCATAAATGGTGTAATTCCGCGTATTACATTTATCACTGTCAGTTTTATGCTTAAATTATTACACATACGTATGTACTTTTCATATCAATTACTTGATTAAAATAAGCGTTTATTTTTAGGAGCAGGTATCTCCGATTGCAAATCAAAGCTCCGGTATTAATAGACTCCGACGTGTAAAACCAGCGCTCCAACCCATTTTCCATCAATGCCTGTTTAAAATGCAAACGATTTGCTCCATCCACACACGACCAACCACGCAATTAACCGATACACAATTTCCACCAAGGGTCCGCTCACATGTACACAAACGCGAGCGCGTCCCCGGAGCTATCCCGCTATACAAACGATATCAAAGCTCGTAAACGTGTGTCCGTGACTCTTGAGAGCACCTTGAGAGACTTTCGTCAGCGTGAAGGGGCTCGGTCTCGCGCCGCGTAAACGTATGCACAAGCGCGCGCGCGCCCCTTACGTAAGACAAAAACGGCTCGTGGGTGCTTAGACGCTCTGCTTGTGCTTTCGCGCACGCGTGTGTATATACATGTGTAATAAATGCGAGCGACTTTTTCTCTCCCCCCTCCCTTTTTTTTAAGCGCTCTGCTCTCGCGGTCGGATTGCGCAAGGCCACGGTGAGCTTCGAGTGTTAACGGGCGCAATAAACGGAGTGATTTACGGAAAATCGGTTTTACGACAGGGGGGAGACTCGCCGCGCGCGAATTAGTCCATCGGAATTTTCGTGTGAATTAAAATCAATTACGAGCGGGGGTATTAAAAATGGGTTATAACATCTTATAGTTTTATTGGCTACGATAATTTAATGATTAATAACGGCAATTAAAGCCCGATTCCGCGGAGCGAGATATGCAGCGGTGCGCGCGGGGCTTTCTCAGCGGCGGCTCGCGGAAAAAGCCGAGGAATTGTAATGAAATTATCGCTATCGGAGCTCTCTTAAGATTGCAGTCATTTGCGAAGTACGTTTGATATTTGTATGGCCGGCGCAGTTACGAGAATGAAAATAAATACTCTGCATTCTCGGCTTGTTTAGCCTCGATAATCGTCGTCGGGGCTCGCTCGCTCGCCCCCCCAGGAAAAAGCGCTAAATGCTCTCCTCGCTGGTTCCGAGGGATTCCTGACGATTTTGTTGCTTGTTGCGAGCGCTGGGCGAAGTCCTTTTATTTCCAAGAAGGAAAATGTCCTGTAATAGCCGCCACTTCTGTGTAAACGTTCCGCGCTTTTGCTAGTGCCCGAGTGCTTATCTAAGCTCTTTTCAGATATTCGATGTAAATTTATGCGTTAAAATTTATAGGCGTGCGATTTTCAGGACTGGAATTCCCGGTAGTTTTTAGATTTGTGTTAATAGAGGATCGATAGAGGTAAAATCTAATTGTACCGATCGCCACTTAGATATACATCCTTGCGCAATAACGGATAAGTAGATAAAGCGTACGAGAAGGAAAAAGAAAAGAAAGATCCTTCAAAAACAACAGCCGTTAGCCTAACCCCGGCCTTCCTCAAATTAAGCTCCCAATTACTAAAAAGAGTCATTGCCTCTCGCGAAGGCATCACAATAAAACTGGCACTTTGTTCCGCGAGCCCCGTTACAGCAGCTCTATAAAACGTCCTACCGAATCGACTCTTTCCACCTTAAATTCCTTCCATCCTCCCAATATCGTCTTCAACTTTATCCCCGGCGTCCTCCAACTGCAACAACACACCTGTCCGCAAAACACTAAAATCAAAACAATCCCAGAGCTCTCTCTCTCTCTCGGTTCGCCTCGCGGCACACTTAGGCCCCAATAACGACAGATTTCCGGCAACAACAGTAGTCCCTCCGTCCATCTCTTTATCGCCGGCTGGAATTGCGGCTAGGAGCATAATCGATTTCCCGGGCCGAGAACGGCAGGCTTACCTCGTCCCGCTACCTAAAATCACGAGGTTACACGGCGCGCGCGTCGCGCATTAGAAAATTACACTCCGCCGCGCCGATATATATTTCCATTCGCGGAAAAAAGAAATTGAGGAAGCCCATGCCGAGAGGTGGGGGGATATAGGAAAAAGCGCCGAGGCGAAAGAGGCCATGAGAGCTGGAGGTACAGTTCGATATGGCGAGTCGTGTTATTGTCCGGTTGAGCTCGCGCTATAAGTTTCCAGGATAATCTGCGCGCGAATGTAGAGACGCGCCCTGCTGCATAAGCGAGAGAGGAGAAGAAAAGGACAGAAAGAGAGAGAGAGAGAGGAGATAATAACAGGCCTCGGGACTCGTTAGGTTTTCCAGGGCAAAAAGGCCCCGCGCGCGAATGGACAGAAGCGGGATGTGTATATGTATGTATGTATGCGCGCGCTCTCGATAAGCGCGGCAAAAAAATCGAGCGCGCACTGGTGGAGGGAGAAAAAATGTAGAGCTGCAAAACCAGGGCGCGAGCACCTGCCCTCGGATATCTGCGTGTGTGATGTAAACTCGCGGAGGTAAATGAGAGCTGGTGGAGAAAATTGCGCGTGGAAAAGGTGTAATATTGAGAGATGCAGTGCGACGGAGAGCGCGCGGAAAATCCTTGAATCCCCGAGTGAGAAAGAAAAGCGGAGAGCGAGAAAAGGCAGGTAATGACAATAATAAAATTTTTCGATTATGCAATGGTAAACACACGAGTGAAGCGAGGAACTTCAGGTTGCTTCTTCTATTTATAGTGTTGTGTCGTGATGGGATGTCTCTCTTACGAAATTGTTTTATGGAGTGTATGGCTGGATGATGGTTTTGTTGTTTTCGAGATTTTTTGTTGTTCGAGGCTGCTTCTATGGGGGCTCTTTATGAGGCTTCGCTTCGACACGAGGACGAAGTGTTTGTGCAATGCACGTGTTTATCGGCGTGCTTCACTGTCGTAATGGCGATGCGAGTGGGACGTTTGTGAGCGAGTTTTTTGTAGTTTATTAGAAGTAAATTGGTATCTGAAGTTTGCTATGTTTACACTAGAATTTTAAATAGCTTTAGTGGTTGTTGAAATAATTATAATTGACGTATTTTCTGCATTTTCAATACAATATAATTATTATAAAACTGCTGTACAAATGTATTAAATAAGATAATTATTCTTCAAAAAAAATCTTATCTATTATAAGACAAATAAGAAAAATGAAAAGTACATTGACGCAGTCTTGACCTTCCCCGCAAACGCAATCAGGCACAAAGTTTTTCCCAATACTTCTAAACGAATCCACGCATGACTACGCCTCTAACTGAGAAAATAACACTCCAACACGCGCGAGTAACCGCGCTCACAACAATAGTATTACACTTGTAATCGAAAAAAAATCATCACATAAATAATCCGCGTTCACCAAAGAAACAGCGCGGCGAACACTAAACAGTTCTCTCACATATAACTGCATAACGAAAAAAAAAGCCAAACTAAAAGAAGTCAAACGCGTATGAGGCAACAACCATCTCCTACTCCGTCGCAGTTTTCTCGATTTTCCTCTGCGCCTGCTTTTCCAATGAGCTCTTTATCTTTATAATATAAATCAGTGGGCATCGAGAGACTCGCATTAGCCTACACAACAATACGCTTGCTCGCGCTCATTTATATATATACGCCCGTGTCCGTATAAATTGTTAAAATAATGGTACACTATTTATTGAATAAAATAATATATTTAACTAAAGACTACATTTCCGTGCACTACGGGCAGCATTACTACGACTAACTGCACGAGCCACCTTACGCTGCTTGTGCGTATATATATCGTCGTTCCTAACGAAGACTAGTACATTTCAAAAACTACCGATTTTCAACTCTCATTTACAGATACTCT
>UELX01002005.1:0-35738 GCA_900480035.1 Eupelmus urozonus
ACGCATACTGATATCATAAAATATCGTTCGCAACATGTGCGTTAACTTCTCATCCGCGTGTGATTCCGAATCACTCAAGCCGGCTTCGCCGACCCTTGTGCACGGCAATCACACGTGGCTGTGAAACTTTACGCCCTTGTTACGAAAAATACTATTATAATACATACAACAATAGATTCCGGCTCACGGAATTCCCATAGAGGATTTCGTCCTTTCATTCCAGAGGAAGAATCCACAAGGTGCATCATCCTCCTTATCATTAACTAACATACAAAGCAAATCGTACTTCAAAATTTATATTTTTTATATGCTTCTTTCGTAAATATTTTACTGTAATATCTGTCTTTTAAATTTTTAAATTGCCGATTTTGTAAAAACAAATACGAAGATTAACAAATTCGTTCGATGTGTTTATATAAAATATTTATTTTACAACATTTTAATTTAAATATTTTAACAATTTTGATAAACTTTTAAAAAAATATTATAAATTTTACTTTAATATTATTATTGTACTATAGGTATTATATTCTAAAATCAGCTTTTTAATTGTCAGGTCTTTAAGTCTTTAGTCAAAAACGTATGTATGTGTCTCTGTATGTTTAAATTTGCGCGCCATAGTAACTTGGCTCGAATAGGAGTTCGATTGATCGAGAAACAAATTGACTTAAAAAAAAGATGGCGAAAATTTGAAAAAATATTTTGATTTCAATGATGATAAAAATAATATCCCAAAAACGACCTAATATCATGTTTCTCTTCAGGAAAGCAAATGAAAAATTATAAACAATAAAAAACGTAAAATATAATAGAAACAAAAATATAGACTTTCAATTTATTTCCATATCCAGTTCTTCTCGTTGATCGCAAAAACCAATCACATATATGCGCAAACATCCAAAAATAGACTGATAATAATACTTAGTATTAAAATACAAGCTGTTTAGCAAAGAGCTGGCAAAACACATTACGTAATACTTGCTCAAAGATATACATCAGCCGAGGTTGAGGTTATACCGACCGACGGGGGTCCGAGCTCGAGAGCGCGCGCGCGCGCGCGTGCGACAAAGCTACACGCATGTATACTCACATATACGATATATACCGCATCACGCAGAGTCGCGCCTCCGGAATGTCGACTACTTAGCTATTCGAATGGAAAACAAGTTTTGCAAATTTTAGCCGGTTCGCTCGATCGCCTTGATTCTGAGTTAGCAACGGAGAGAGAGCCGGTACGTCTATATAAGTACAAGTGGGTGGGGGAATCGAGCCTCCTTGTTTTCCTCTTCTCCACATATATGCAGATCTTATTTTTCGACTTTGCTGCCCACTCGTCTTGCTGCGTACCGCCAGTGCGGTATCAGTCCTCGAACGAGACTGATAAATTACCCGCCAAGTGGGGAGGACCGACCGGCTCTACTGTTCATCTTACAATATTACGAATTTAAGCTATCACTCTAGCTACATCTCGTCTCGAGCTCTCTGCCTGCTCGAGTTTTACCATTGATAAAATGGCCTTTACGATAAGTAGATTTGGCAGGTTACTATTTCTACGTACCACCACTACTGACTTTGACTCTTATAAGCTACATAAATTAACCAGGGTGACTTTCTTTTTATCATTCTTTCTCATTTCTTTTTCCTTTTTTTTCAACCTCTTCATTTAATCTTCTTTCAATATCAATGTTTTTCAGGTATTCACTGTTAATTTTGCAACAAAAAGCAATGCTCCCGAAACTGAAAATGAAGTCGAGGAGTTACCAGCTCCAAAAGGAGATGGAAAGATTTTCAAATCAGCCGATCAAGTTGTATCAGATATCCCTAATGGAGCTAAACTTCTAGTAGGAGGATTTGGCCTGTGTGGAATACCAGAAAATCTTATTGAAGCTGTATTAAAAAGAGGTTCCAAGGACTTAGTTGTTGTATCAAATAATGCAGGAGTTGATGATTTTGGTCTTGGAAAGTTACTTAAAGAACATAGGATTAAAAGAATCATTGCTTCTTATGTTGGAGAGAATGCGGAATTTGAAAAACAGTACCTGAGTGGCGAACTGGAAGTTGAATTAACACCTCAGGGCACTTTGGCAGAACGTGTAAGAGCTGGTGGTGCTGGTATTCCAGCTTTTTACACAGCTACAGGTAAACTTGCATATATATCTTTTATTTAAGTTAAAACAAATATTTACTTTACTACTTTAACTGATAAATCTGCTATCTACATCATTAACTTAACTTAAATGTACAAAACTCTACCAGTAAGTAGATTTTAGAAGATATCTTTTTATTAAAAAGTACAATATATTTGCATAAATTCAATTAATTAAATTTTGTTATATTTGAACATATATCTGAAATTTTTTAAAAATAAACAATTTTATAAACATGTATAAAATATGCTAAGCAGTATCTGATACTGAATGATAATTAGGATCATTAATATTTAATGAGATTTAAATGATAAAAATCTCATATATTGATAATCTCTTTAAAGCGATAAATCATCCTTTTTTATCTTGTTTTTTAATAAAAATTTTTAAGAGATTATAATAATAAATGATACATTTATTTTAAAAATTACAAAATTATTTACTTAATACATTAATATGATTTCTTAATGTAGGTTTAGAAACCATTATTCACGAAGGAAACGTTGTTATAAAATATGATAAAGATGGAAATGCAGATATATCTGGTGAACCACGATCATCCCAACAATTTGATGGCAAAAACTACATATTGGAAACAGCCATTACTGGAGATTTTGCACTTGTTAAGGCATGGAAAGCTGATACAGCTGGAAACTTAGTGTTTAGAAAATCAGCAAGAAATTTCAATCCAGCCATGTGTAAAGCAGCAAAGATTTCAATTGCAGAAGTTGAAGAGATAGTGCCTGTTGGTCAGATAGATCCAGATCATGTTCATGTGCCTGGAATTTATGTAGATAGAGTTATCAAAGGAGCAGCTTATGAAAAACGAATTGAGGTTTGATTTTTTATTAATATTTAATAAAACGAGAGTTAATAAAATAATTAAGTTTTACAATAACAATCTTTTTTTAATAAAATTAATAAACTACTTTTTATTTACAGAAACGTTCCACAAAACAATCAGTTAAACCTGCCAAAGTTACACCTGCTAGCAAAGCAAGGAACAGAATAATAAAAAGAGCAGCACTTGAATTCAAAGATGGAATGTATGGTAAGTTTAAGAATATATGATTTATTTCATTGTTTTTATCAATTTTAAAAATAATTTAATACTAATATGATGATTTTTACGAGTAGCTAATTTAGGTATTGGTATACCTATGCTGGCCAGCAATTACATTCCAAAAAATGTAAAAGTAACATTACAGTCTGAAAATGGAATTTTGGGTCTTGGACCATTCCCAGATGAAAGTGAAGTCGATCCAGACCTTATTAATGCTGGAAAAGAAACAGTCACAGTTCTCCCAGGTGCCTCCTATTTCAGTAGTGACGAAAGTTTTGCCATGATAAGAGGGTATATTAATACATCAATTATAAATTTATTATTTTCAATTGGTGGTAAATACTACATCTACTTTTATGTTCTAGTGGCCACATCGACTTGACAATTTTAGGCGCGATGCAAGTATCAGCAAGAGGAGATCTAGCTAACTGGATGATCCCTGGAACATTAGTAAAAGGAATGGGTGGTGCAATGGATTTAGTATCAGCTGAAAACACTAAAGTCGTTGTTACAATGGAACACAAAGCTCGAGATGGAAGTCCAAAGATTTTGCCTGAATGCACTTTACCAGTAACAGGTAAATACTCTTAATGAGTTTTTCATAAAATAAGTACATTTTTTAAAATACATATTAAAAAATTTCAGGTCAACAATGTGTTGATTTGATTATCACGGACATGGCTGTATTTGAAGTTATGAAGGGTCAAGGACTTAAGCTTATTGAAGTTGCGAAGGGTGTCGAAATCAGTGAAGTTGTCAGCTCTACCGGTTGTGAATTTATTGTTGCAGATGAAATCAAAGAAATGGGACAGGTGGAAGATTGAACATTAAAATCTTATATTTTAAAAGAATAGTTATGTAAGCTGATTTTTGTTAAGAATGTTTATTGCTGTTAAGAGCGTGTTATGGGATTTAATGTACATATTCTTATATCGATGAAGATTGTAAAATAAATGCAAAGTACGACTTTTTTTACATGTACATATGTCGCATACATATGTAATTTACAATAAATACGAACTATATAGTATATTAACATAAATAGTTTATAATTATTTGCTAATTCTAAAATTTAAAGACTATTTTTCTTATTAAGTGATTTCGATGTAAAAAAAAAGTTAAATTTAATTTCAATCTTATGATAAAATTCACCTAAAATAGACTAAAATAACAGTATAACAATCGATAAAAATTATTTAAAATATTATTTACTTATTCTAAAACCTAAAGAATAATTTTCTTAAAATTTAAAATAAAAGTTAAAATTATTTTCAAGCTCTTGATCAAATCTATCTAATAGATTAAAATTAGGATGTAAGAGTCGATAAAAGGTCAGTCCTCAATATACTTGTGATTCAAAATTGCATTCTCGATTTGAAAATTTATTAAAAAAATAAGTTACTTTTTTATCGGTCACTCTTAATAATTACTCTCTAAATTTAGCTTTTACGGTAGCCGGCAGTGGCAAGAGATACAATACACTGTTCAAAATAACAAGGCCTACCGAGAAAGCCAGTGAAATCAACAAATTCAGCTCTACGTTTAGCACCTGCGATATGTTCTCCGCTTCCTTGGTATACCTATCTCTGAGGTACGAGCTTCCATCCTTATACCTGCAAAGCTCCGGGATTCCCGGGCAGGTAATTGTATCGTTGTAATTAAGATTCTTAAAGTTATCCATCTCGATGGCCAGCTGATTAAGCGCGAGAGAAGCATACCTCGCCGGCAGCGCAGTCGACACCGCGGCCATCCAATCCGGTAGATTCCTAAAGTCAATATAATCCGAGTAGGCATTATTAAAGCAGCTTCCTATTTCCTGCAGATAAAAAATGAAGGGATAGTAGGGAGATCTGACTTACCTCAAGCTTCTCACCGTACCGGACGCCACGACAAGAGTGACGAGAGCGACATAGAGTATGGCAATTGCCGCGCTCATTGGCCTCTTGATGAGCATGAGCGCGGCTACTGTGACCTGCTCTGTGGCGACGAAGGATGCCCAGAGGATACCGCTCGCTTTGATCCAGGTGACGATGTCGAGCTCAAGAATAGGTACCAAAATGCCCACGCTCATGATCGTCGAGAGGAAGCTGAGCGGCAAGCTCAACAAGGTGTACGAGGTAATGAACATTGCGCCACCGTAAAGACCTTCGCGCTTCTCTTGGTAGTAACGCGCTCTGAAGCCAGGGACTAAGAAGCAAAAACATTTATACTTATTATTTTTAAGGAAGGAATTTTATTCCTATAGGTATATATACCTACACAAAAGTGCAGTTATTGCGATACCGGCAAAGTAAAATAGCACCAAGACGTTGAACATGAGGCCCGTTGTCTGCAAGAATATCATCGACTGCTGTTCCTTCGAGTGGGAGTAGAGAATACTGATCAGGGAAAGAATAAATGGCAGCAAGAAGATCCTTGAGCCGAAATGGCTAAGGCCAGACTTGTTACAGGCAAAAGTGGCTGCCAGACTTCTCCTAAAGATACAACAATAACGGACGGATTACACTTTTTCCTTAAAATTTCAATTATATTTATACATCTGATATATTAATCTTTTCGTCCATTCTTAATAAATGAAAAAAGCTAAATACTTAAAGTATAACTAACAAATAGAGCGCCAGAAGGGTCGAAAAGCAGCCTGGCTTGATGCCGCGATTTTGCAGCGACTTGTGGGACATGCCGATAGGCGTGGGTGTCAGCGAGGAGGTGGGCGTCTGTGCGTCCTTTATGTGGCTGTTGGCGAGGGTGGACGCTGGCGCCTCTTTTAGGAATATCCCACCTTCGACTTTGAACTTGTCTACCAGGACAGATATCTGTTGGTTTGACTCGAGGAAGCGATCGCGCGACCGCCTGTCCACCGTCGACAGACAAACTGTTTTCATAAACAAGACAATTAAAATTATTATATTTTTAAACTGTCAAATAATGAATTTGCTGTTTGTTTCAAGTATAAATAGGAGTTGATATATAAATAAATAGTTTGAAAACTTGAAATTTCTTAATCAAGTCGAATCATGCTGCTATTCCTCATCAGCAAGTCGCTTATGTCTCAAAATAAGAAAAAATCTAAGCAGGAATTATTAGTTTGTTATTATAATCAGGTAAAAATGCGGAATTGTATAATTTACGCATCGAATATCGTGTGTCGGTGTGTCGCAGTATCAGATTGGAGTGAGACAGCTGAGTGTAAAAAGCATACTCACGGTAGTACATGAGAGGGTTCTCGAGCTCGGGGCAGGGGAAGCCTACGTAGGTGAAGTAATCGAGCATGCTCCTGGTGGGGCCAGAGTAGACGACCGCCCCGAGGCAGAGGAGAGTGACGCGCGCAACGAACGGCAGCACGTCGGAGCGCGGCGTCTCCATCGTCAGCACCACAATCGAGCCTCTCCTGCGTAAGAAAAGAATATAAGAGACATGATGAGAGCCAAGGAGAGAGTAGTCACTAGTCAGTCGGAATGAGAACGAGAACGCATCTGCCGCCTGCTGCTGCTTTCTTTATTACACGCACCCAAGAGTCGAGAGCTCCCTATAAGTAGCCTCGTTGCAACTCGCTAATAATGACATGCTTTCTTATACCTTTCATTCAGCTCTCAATTTTTAAAGATTAAAGCAATCCACATTTATTTTAATTATATATTTAAGATATATATGTATTTAATCGTCTTTGCAGAACAAGTATCTTACAAAATGATAATCAATTAAATTAATTAATCGCATGTTTTAACGAATAATCAGTATTGATTTGAATTGCACAATGAAAAGCGTTTATAACATACATCCTCATTTATGTTACTACATGTAATTATCGAAAAGCACAGAAAGCGGCAAAATAAATTTTTAATTCATCTCTCATAACTGCAGCCAGCCCTTTGACGTATAATTACACAACGATGTGCGTCACGAATTACGTAAAAGTTCCGATAGCCCTTAGAGTGTCAATAAAATGAGATGAAAGTTTTTAAAAGAAATGGCATATCTAATCTGCGTAGGTGCAGATAAATAGAGTAGGTATGTTGATAATAAATTGGGCTTAAAATAAGAAAAGCGAAGCGACTGACCTCGTGGCGTAGGACCAGAGCATCGATACGATCAAGTAGGTATTAAGCGGATCCGTATCCCAGGTTGGCTCGTCGAGCAACAGCAGGAGCGGATCCTTGGCAAACTGGACGCCGAGCATGAGTCTTCTGTACTCGGCTTTAGTGAGATCGGCAACCGGGCGATTGGCCACCTGGGAGAGCGCGAGATCGGCCAGGGTTTGGCGCACCCTGGCCTCGCGGTTCCCGAGGTTCGCCAGCCAGCTGGCGTAGCTCAAGGTTTGACGGACCGTAAGGCTTGGCAGGAGGTAGCAGCGGTGAGAGACGTAGGCGCCGTGACGCCGGAATAATTCAGGTGTCAGCAAGCTCCCGTTCAAGCTGATCCGGCCCCGAGTCTCGCCGCGAGCTGTTCGTCCGGCTGTCATGCAAATTATTACAGATAATTACATTTACAGACATTTTATTTTAATAACATAACTAATGTGTATTTGGCTTATTATGGACATTTGCAATTCTGATATATATATATACATGTCTTGCTAATCTGAGACATTATCTACTGACAGTAGTTTATTCCGAGACTAGCAAGACTTGGAACGCTTTTTCTACTGATTCGATTATTAATCTGCATTACAATTGGATTGTTTCAGTCGAGGATTATAATTCTATATAGACTAGGCCAGCAATTTTATTTTCGAAACATTATAGCAGTAATGAAAAGTGCTGTAACCTCATTTCTTTTTACTAGCTCTCAGCCTTATAATTTGAGTAGCGAAAAAGGCGCTAGAGCCACGCAACGTTTGCCATTGTTCATAAGTATATAAAAAAAAATTGCGTAATTTGGAAAAAAGTATAATCCCACGTTAAAGTAGACTTTCGTCATTCAGAGCCAATAGAGATAGAAGCTAGCTGACATAAAGCTGAGATAAAAGTTACCAATGACATCGAGGAGCGCTCTCTTGCCCGAGCCCTTGGAGCCAAGCACAGCGAGTACCTCGCCCCCATAGACCCTGGCCGAGACATCCCTGAGGACGGCGGTGGGCTCGGACCTAGCGGCAATGCAGCCACAGCCGACTCCGTCGTTCGCCAGGACGGAGGTCGAGTGGTAGACCGCCGCCACGTCCAGCAAGTTGGCTGCCCCTGACATCCTGCAGCTCTATTCCCGCGCGCGAGTTATCAGCTCAACTATTACCTCGAGGCCTTATAACCAGTGCTATATTGCTACTTGCGAAGGGCTAGCGCTCAAACTGAAAACATACATTATTATCCTTATATATACAATTATATATGTCATGTCATGTATGTTTTTTTACACTTTATTTACTATTATCAATTTCTTTTTTTCTTTCAATGTGTTTTTTTAGATTTTTCGTCTTCGAGCTCCGGCTACTTTGGTAAAGACGAAACTATTACTGTAATAAGTGAGTAGGCGTTACTCTGATTATAAACGGAGAGCGATCGCCGCGTAAATATATATAAATATGTACGTGTAATTTCTTTACTGCGGGCGCGCGGGTATATAGGAAAAGTCGATATTCGCGCAATCAGTATCGCCCTTTAAAAGTACTAATAAAGATATTGCCGGTGTCGCGCGCAGCTAGCTCTGCGCGTAAACGTACTGCAGTGACGTCATAATGTTATAACTCTCAAGCCCTTATTTATTTCTTAATTATCTAGAGGATATAAGGTGATTTCAAAATAACTCATCTATTGAAAATAGATGCAGCTCTATTACGTAGATAAAAAATATGTCATTTTTAAAGCTATTTTTTCTTCTATTCACAGACTGCAACAAGTATAAGTAAGACTATAGTTGGAAAATTATAAAAAAAATAAAGAAAAATTCTAGCGCAAATAGAATCTGTTTAGCGGATTACATAGTTTTAGTGCCGAGGAAATCGTTAGGGTTTATCGCGAGCAGTAGCCTAAGCTAGCGTGTAGAAAGATCGAAAATAACTAGAGTTCCTCTAGGTAGAGAGAGAGAGAGAGTGCCGATCTTGTATAGATGAAGGATGGAATCGAAAGGATGGAAGCGCGCGCTCTATAGTTTCAATGCCAAGGTGAAAAGTTATATAGGCATATATCGATAGGCGACATACCTTCATCTGCAGGAAAGTCGGCAAACTGCTCCTCCGTAAAAATCTGGCTGGCATTTCCTTAGCCTTAGCATTATTGAGCTCTAGTGCACGCCTGGGATTGTTCGTTAAACCTTAAGAGGGAGAAATCGAGTGCGTGTGAGTATAGGTGTATACACTGTCTGACTGGCTGCGGCTGGCGGCTGGCGGCTGGCGGGTCTCTCTCGCGGTGTGTGCCAGCTAAGCTAGCAAGCCAAGCGCCGACTGAGGTGAACGTTCTCTCGCGCGTATATAGCTGCTTTCCTGAGGCGAGCGAGCGAGCGAGAGCGAGGTATATAGCGTATAGCGGAAGCGTCGTTGGCTCTGTGGCTTGCTGAGGAGCGAAGACTCGAAGAGGGAAAAAAGGTGAGCGGGCATGTAGATAGAGCGAGCTGCCAGAGCGGTAGTAGAGAGAGAGAGCGTGTGTATGGGCCGCTCGAGGTGGGGGCCCCCAGATGCAGGAAGGGGAGGGGAGAGACTCGGTATGCAGAGGCTCGCTCGCTCGCGGACCCAAGGGGCCTTACGCAGCGCAGAGTCTAGAGCCGAAGCAGTCGCGCGCGGCTCTCTTGTCACGGGTCACGGCCACGACGATCTCTCTCTCTCTCGCTCGCTCTCTGCGTGCCCCCGCGCGCCTTATTTATATCGGCCGCAGCCACGCGCAACTGTTTCTTCCGATTTCTTCCGATTTCTTGAGACTGAAAAATCGCCAAGAGTGCGCCAAAATCTTGACTAATTCGGTTCGGGATTCGGGAGGATAAGTGTGACATGGTAGCCCAGCAGCTATTACGAAGGAGAGAGAGAGAGAGGTCTAGGTGAGAATATAGAGTGGTGTCTTGCTGCAGGAGGAACGAGGAACTGGCAAGTGGCAAGTGGCAAGTGGCAACTGGGAAGAGAAAGAGGGCTCGGTGTGTTTAGTGCTTGTTTTTTCATTCCACGGATGCGATGGCTCGCCGTGGCGGCGGCGGCAACCTGTGGCTTTCGATAATAACGCCCCGCTGCTGCTGCTGCTGCAGCCGCTGCCACTACTGGCACTGCTGCCTGCACCACCGTAAGTGCTTTAAGCTTTTCTCTTTTCCTTATTTTTATAACAGTGATCGCCAAGGCCTCGAGCAGCCACCAAGCCACCTCTCTGCGGGAATGTCAAGTTGAAGGTAGGGGTGCCAGAGAAACAGAGAGAGAGCGAGAGAGGAAGAGGTAGCAAGAGAGATTGGATAATGTATGCGAGAGTGAGAGAGAGAGAGAGAGAGGATGGATTTTTTGAGCGAGAGATGGCTTACGGTTCATTTCGGAGTACAGGTTGATGATACCATACGCGCACGCGGAAAAAACGCGCGCGAGAAAGGAGAGGTAGAAGCCGGACGCCGATGGATCGGTATTCCAGATATTTTCGCACGCGCGCAATAAGAAGACCGGACGATGAGGAGATGGATTTTTTCCTTCGCCCGCAGAGGACACGTAATTTTAACTTTTACTCATTTCATTTCTCTAATCTTTATTGTGCCTGCTCTCTGCATACATACAGACAAAATTAGCATGCAAAATATTAATATTTATAAATAACAATTTTAAACATGCTCTTTGATAGAAAAAATTGCAAAGTCAATTTAAACTAAATGCATATATAGCGAATTAGGAAAGTAAAGTTATAATTGTAGTAATAGTGAACCGGCATCATATATTTTACAAACGCTATTCAAGCAAAAATAAAAAATTCTCGTAGAAACGTGCAATGCAGCGAATAGGCTCCTCTCTTTTTATTACACGTATTAAATTTTCTCGAAACCCGGCACATTCCTCGCATTCACACACAGACACACAGACAGAGCGAAAAATACTGAGAGCCATATCGCGTGTGAAAATGTGCGTATGTATTGGATTGCCGGCTGGCGGGCGGGCGCGTTCATTGCACAAAGCACCCTTTTGCGAAATCGAAATTGTGCAAAGGGAGTCACGCGCGAGCTCGAGAGAGCTAATTAGTCTATATAGTCGCGAGCAGCCGCGCGCACATGTAGATTGCGATCAAGTCGTATGGGAATAAGGAGAGTAGAAGAAAGCGCGGTACACTTCACACTCATATTGTGATGCGCAGCTCTCTTATATTAATCGAAAAGGAGACTGATTTTCCATCTCCCCGCTAGCTGCTAATCGCATTCTTAGAATTTATTCTGCGACTAAGTAGAAAATTAGCCTTTTTATTCCCATCTCTTATTATACTGACATGCTGCGTACTTTCTTATAATCAATAAACTAATATTTATTCTTTCATACTTTCTCACATCAAATTTAATCTGCACCTATTACTAAATGCCAAATTATACTTTATTACACTCATTGCGTTAAATTTCATGTATTTAATGTAATATTACATTGAATTTGATAAACATATTTAAAATTGTATATGTATATTTGCTATGCGACAATAACGGTACATTGAATTGCAGAGAATAACAAAAAATATATATATACCAGTATAATTTATTATAAAAAAATCGTTGTTCAATGTTTTCATTTTTATTGAATTTTTATGTTTCGAATATTTTGTTTCAAGTAAATGTGTACATGAATCAACTATTTAATAAAATTACTTAATAACTTCGGTTTATTGAAAGTTTTATGATGCGAATGTAATTTTTTGTTGTTAAAATGATGCCCTCGCAAGCTCCAACTTTTCTGGCATTATTGGCCCGAACGCACTGACTCATCTCCAATTACCAATATAATGACGAAAGCCCATCCGCAATTCCTACATGTAGCCGACTTTCTCTCTAAAAAAATTTGACATATCCAAAAGTACGGATTTATCTATTTTCAAGACAAACGCTAGAGCGCATCTCTAGATCTGAACATCGAGAAAGTAAAAAAGGTCCCGGCGTCTATCGTGCGCGAGGAATTAGCATTGAAAGCGAGCCATATGTACCTACATTATATACATGGCGACTACGCGTTTTCTTTTTCCCTCCCCTTAGGCTGCTTCTTATTGTAATAACGTCGCTAATGAGAGATTCCTCTTTTTCCCAAGCGCTTTCTTCTTGCGCCCTGCAGCTCGCTCGCGCTCTTGTCTGCGCAAGCCCGTTTGCAGTCTCGAATGCGAAATTCGCACACAGGATACATGCAGGTGCAATCGATAGCACGCCCGCACACCCGACGACCCGACTGGATTATTTATTAAGCGTACTTTTTTATGTGCGAACTCTTACTTGTTTTCTTTTTTTTCTCCTCACACGCGTACCTATACACGCAGAATGGTGAATTTTCATGAGGCAAAGTTCTTTAATGGCTGTCAAGCACCCCGAGTTTTCTTTTTCTTTTTCAAGTGTGTGTATATACACATATACGCATAAGTATATATATATTTAATTTATATATATAGAAATAATTGTGAGCGCATCGAGGGCTATTTTACATGAAAATTTGATGAATCACCGATGAGCCTTGCTGATAAGGTGAATTCAGAGTATGTGCCGCGCGCGAGCTCGAAATAAATGCATTTCTTGCTTTTTAAATATGTGCTTCCTTCGATGGAAACATAATGCGAGAATATAACTGTAAAGAAATTCAGAGAATGGCTTTCTCACTTGAAAGTATCGAAAAACTTGAAAGAGTCTTTTATTTTAAGATTGATTAGATTGATAGGCCGAAAAATAATGTTTCATTCTAAGAAAAAATCGGCATCCTCAAAAATCTTTATCAGTCCATAAAAGTCAAGGAAGAAGCATCCTACATGTCTGATATATATATGTAAAAAGAGAAAGAAAGAAAGAAAGAAGAGCGAAATGTTAATAATGAATTATTGGTGGAGAATGTTGAAGCGTCTGAAGCGTGTCAGTAGCGGCGAAATAATGGTTGGATTCTGTTGTGTTGCAGGTGACTAGGGCTGGAATAATCTGTTGGTAAGCGCGCGAGAGACTGGGAGAGAATCAGACAATGCCAGGTGGAGCTGTCGAGTAGTAGTGTCGCGAGTCGAGCGAGGTACGCAGCGAGCTTCCGCGCAGAGGATCGACATGGGCTCCGAAGCTTGGGAATTAGAGCGCAGGTACTCGGTGCCGGGGGCCCTGGACACTAGGGGTCTCGAGCCTGCCGGTGCACCTGCCAGCGAGGACCTGCACGCCTGGTCGATCTACAGGTACTTATATATATATATATATACTTCCCCTAACAACCAAATTACTCACAAATCTTTTCTTTTCAATCAACACACAATCAGCAAAATACTAACAACATTAAAATATACATATATCATTTCGCTTTTCAAAAAATCTATTTTATATTAGAGAAGAAGAGCTACAAGCAGCTAAAATTATTATAAACTCGATTTTCAAAAAAAAAAAAAAAAAATGGACTTGTTTTGTTTTAATTGGAAGCCACAAATATACTTGGAATCGAATGTATCTCTGAATGAATATGCAACGGCGCACTGCACCTGCTGCGCAGCTTCTCTATAGCTGTATACAATGTATATATATATGTATATATCTATACATGCGAGACTCAAGATGGAATGTAGACGTGTATATCGAGGACTGAGATCTTGGATGTTGCCTAATCGCGAGCCGCGACCTGTCGGATCCTTCTGCGTGGAGGAAAGAGTTTGGGGACGCGCGCCGACACATGGCTATATAATATACTGCTACTTGAATTTATGGCCCGAGGGGGGAGATGAGGCTGAGGGCCCGCAGGCGCAGCCACCGGGATTTAATACGTGGAACGAGTATCTCGAGCGTTTACGCTTTTCACGGGCTAGAAATTTTCCCTCCAAGAAGATTGAATTTACAATTTTTTCGCGCGCGCTTATGTTTATTATTACTATATATAAAGTGCTACGTTGATGCGCGCAAAATTAATCAAATTTTAAAAACTTTAAATCTTGACGCTGCGATTTTTCTTTTTAATAACTCGCGCGACAAATTCCTTGCATTTTAGTAAAACTTTTTCTATAAATTCAACTTGTTCAAATTAATATTATTAAATTTCAAAAGTTTGTAAATAATTTTAAACTACTTTAGATAGCCTATTCGTAGACTGTAATTGTGTGTATAGAAGCGCGTGCGCATGTGAGTGTGTCGTTAAAATATCGTTTTACGGTAGAATATCCGCTTAAACTCGCGCCGAGGACGTGCAAAAATTTCTCTCTATTTTGTTGTATCAAGCGCGAATGTAATGTTATGTGACATCGTTAAACGCATGTACGATTATGAACCGTTAAACGCCATTTGCATAGACATTAAAACGGAAAAATTTGAATTCTTATAGCTAAAATATCTGAAATGTCTTTTGAACTGCGTCATCGCGACAAATCAAGAGCAGCCGGCCATTTTTTAGGCCCACCATATTCTATTGATTATAATCGGGAGATATTAAAATTAATCAATGAAATGAAAATTGAATAGCTATCGGCTAAAGATTAATGCCACTGAGATAGAGTGTTCGGGGGAACAACAGGAAATTTAATATACATTTGACACGGCACCAAAAAATCTCGCTCGTCAAACTGTCATTTATCAACCTACTTGCGATTAGCCATTGTGAATGAAAAGTGCGCCGTCGCCGCGAAGAAAGTTATCGCGTGATGAGTATCGGAAAAATCATTGGTATAATTCTAATAATGTTGCTTCTAATTCACACGATAATTTGCATAAATCAAATGTTTTTTACAAGACACAAGCATCGAATTTGATTGATATATATGTATATAAGGAGTTGACGTTTGTTAAATTAGCTTAGATCCGTCGGCTGTCGAAAGCTGATAAGGCATTGATGAAATTATGAGCGTCGAAGTGGAACATAGCTAGATCGCATGTAAAATTGAAAAGAGCCGCGCGTACAGCTTGCTCAACGCTGTATAAGTATTCAAATGTAAATATATATATCTAGGTATAGAAGCTATTTATTTCACTGGTTGCAAACAAATAAATCGATTTCCTTCTCTAATTCCAGCGTAGCAAGCCTCAAAGATTAATATATAGGCTGCAATGAATTAATTGTTCTGATAAAAATGGTTTGTGCGTTTCTTTAGGCAAAATCTAAACTCGGACTTTACGGACTCGGCGCTAGGCAGCGCAGAAAAATCCCCCCTGCCGTACGGCAACTTCCAGCTGCGCGACTCGACGGTCCAGAGCATCCTGAGACACCCGCGCTACGGGCCCAGGAGTCCGCTGGCCAGCAATTCGTACACCTACCTCAAGTTTGGCCTGCCCCGCGTCCTGCCGCCTTCAACGGCTCGAGGAGCCGGCGGCAGGGATGCTGGCTCCAGTGGCTACGATTCCAGCGAGGAGGGCAGAATGAGGGCGGCGGCCGGGGGAAGGCAGTCGGCTTTTGCCTGTGTCCCGGCCATCAGGTCAGCCAGGAGCGATCCGGATTTTCGCAATGCCATAGCGGCCCAGGTCGGTTAAGCTTCAACACTTTAACACCTACTCTAATCGGACTAACTGACAGAGCTCGACGTTCAACAACTTGCAATCTTTTCAATACTAACCTACTTAAAACAAAAACAAAAAAAGACATTTGACCCCTTAGTTGATGGGAAAAATAAATGACTAAGGCGCAGTAGGTAGTTTAATTTTGCAACTTTCCCGCTACAGCCCGTTACAATACGCAAAAAGGTTTAATTTAATTTTTAATCAAAGCTTTGTCTCCCTTGAATTACAACACGAGATTCATTCTCCTTACTCATAGGTATATTCTTTGCCACTGCCGCAAACAACTACTCTAACGGTTTTCATGCGCATGTGGGAAAATTTAAAAACGCGGCTACAACTAATCACACGGGATATGTTAGCTTGCGCCAGCATTTTGCATTGCAGTAGAAAACGTCGAGTGCAGTGAGAAAGATTTTTTCAAGAGATTCGTTATTATAAAATTTTTCAACCCATATATAATAACTCTTTCCTTCCTGAATAAATAATGTTTTTTTTTTAAAGCTGAAAAACTTGCGGATGGAATCTACATAAATTACTTGGAGATATTAAAAAACTTTGATATTCAGGTTTCACATAAAAAACATGTAAATGTTTATACAACGATGAAGCGCTGAAAATAATTTTAATAAAAATAACTACCTAGAGAAAATACTCGTTTCGAAATCATAAAAATTTATTTTAACCAGTTGCTAAACTTTCATTTTCAAAATTATTAATATATTCAATGAATATGCATCGAGAACATCGCGTTTCTCGGTTCATTAAATTTTAAATGTAATCATACGCCGGATCAAATTCTTGCTGTACTCTTTTTTTATATCAATTATTATTTCAGATGCTTCCTGTAATTTGCATAATAATATTGCTTAACTTTTTTCAAAATTAAAATCCATAAAATCTTTAATAATAACTTTGCTGACTCTAAAGATAATTATTTTTAATTATCAACAATTAAACTAATTAAAACATATGATAAAAATATCTTCAATCTATATTTAGATTTAAAAAGTGGCTGCATTGCATTTTTTTTTGTTACGCATCGATTTAATCATGATTTTATATTTTATTTTAATATTTATAGTAATTTTAACCTAACACCAATTTAATAAATATGATTGTAGATATCATGACAATAGAATTTTCTTGTGACTAACTTTTCTGTAAAATTAATACCAGACAACTATTGTATGTTTTATGAAGTATTACAAATTTAACGTGTATATTAAGAATAACCATTTAGCCTGTACTTATATAATTTGCTAAGTAAATAAAAAGTAAATAAATAAATGCAGCATGCTATATATAGATGACTTAGAGAATAGTTTGACATCCTGTTCTACTTACTGATCAAGACAATAAATAAATAAATCAATGAATATTTAGTTTAACGATGAGGTGCAATTACATTGCGCAAGAATGTTAACGCGCAGACTTAGATCAATTGGTGCGTTCTATATAAAAAACGTGCGTTTCCTTTATCCAATGAAAACCCGTAGAATTTCCTTTATGTGAGTGCGAGTAGCGCGCGATATCAAGGGGCGCGACGCCGACGGTGCCCTCAGGGCATTATGAAACTAGACTGTAGGAATGCATTTCTCTACTCACAATCAGAATTACTTATCGTCTTGTATGAATAATTCATCGAAATCTATAACAATATTGCGTAATAAACTTTTGATTCTTGGGAAATTTCAAGTCATGAAAACAATTGACTAATTTTTATTTTCTTTTTTCTTTTTGCCGCTAGACTTATCGGATCATCAAGATTACATTTGTTTTGCATATACTTTACAGATAAAATACGCAATAGACATTTTCATTTAATTCGCTGCAGATACACTGCATTAATACGAACTGCAATCAGTGGGAATTTTTAGGCTGAAAATAACGTTATAATATATATACATAATAAGAGTAACTAATTTACTGTTTTGATTAATATATTGAAATATTGATTTATTAATTAATAGAGCGAAATATGTAATATTGAAAAAAAATAAAGATTTTCTGAATTTCGAAAATTTCTATGTTAAATTTTGATTTTAGGGCCGAGACAGCCAGTCGCATATTGGGCTGCATCAGCAGCAGCCGCATCACGCGGAACGTCACCACCTGGGCCATCATCTGAAGCCGGTGAATCGTGACTCGCGGCTGCGCAGCGCCAGCGAGGCCAACTTACTTCATACGACGGCCACCTCGGCGACGACGACCTTGGGCCATCCGAGCTCCCGCGGCGCCATGACGAACCGTCGGCACAGCATAGCGCCGATAGATCCGGGCCTGATCTACGACAGGCACCCAGCCCACCTGTTACATCCCCAGCTGCTTCAGGAGCGCATGCATCAGCAACAGATGCTACAGAGGGAGCAACAGCTCCAGACGCCCCAGCATCCACACCTACAGCTCAGGGCTGTCGAGGCCAGTGGACGAAAGGCAAAGGTACTGTTTGAGATTCAGAAATCGCTTTTTACATTCTTATAGCGCGGGATAGATTTTTTTTTTTTTTTTTTTTTAGAGGTGCTGAATTTAGTATTTACTATTGCTATACTATTCCCTTACTGAAATAATTTTAAAGTTTTGGTATCACGCCAGACAAAATAGATCTAGATCTCGAGAACAGCGGGTCGCAGAGTGACTAATCTAGTAGATGATGTATTGCATTAAATGTGAAACAAATTACAATTCCTAGTTACGTTATGTTGTTACAGCCATAAGTCTTTCAAGCTAAGTATCGCAGATACGATCGCCGTAATCAATTTCCACAACTTATATTAACTTGGCGTATACACAAACATACGTTTCCTTTCCTTTTCAATATGCTGCAGCTCACAAGATTAATACGCTCAATCATTTTTCCAATTAGACAATATAATAGACACGGTTTGTAATTAAAAATTAGAACATCAAACAGCGAGTAAAGTCTCAAACGCGCACGTGCAGAGAAACAAAACGGTATAATACTTGAGAAAAAACAGCATGCTATGCACAAAATAGGCAGGAAGAATTTAATAAGAAGACTATTTTTTGTTTGCATATATGCAGAACGGAGCTGCTTACCTCAGAGGGATTAGCTTGGAGGCCGGTGCCGGCGACGTGCTCGCCGTCATGTCCACCAATGAGAAGGAGGGCACTCTGATAATGGAGACGATATCGGGCAGGCGGAGGGTCAGGCGGGGCGATCTACTGCTCAACGGCCGACCCGTCAATACCAAAACTCTCAGGTACCTATATAATCTACGTCGATTCATCCTAGATGAATAATTCTTTATGCAGTAGGACCTTTTCAGCATATCAACAAAATGTTAAGCTATTTTGCTTAATAACTGCCTGCGATATAAATTTGTTGTTCTACATAAAGCTAATTATTGAATTGACAGATCGACAGTGGCATACCTATCAGCAGAGAGTCCGGAAGCCGGTCTGAGTCCAGAGCTGACGGCTCTTCAGTGTCTTAGCTTCTACCGATTGCTCCGTGGCGCGGCCGGTGTCTCGTCCTTGGAAGCCGAGGCTATCCTCCAGGAGCTCGGGCTGGACGCCACCAAGCACTGTCTCGTCTCGAGCCTGACCTGCTCCGAGTCCCGGCGCTTGGCTCTTGCCTGCCGACTGATCGAGGGCACTCAGATCCTCTGTCTGGACAGACCAACGCGCGGTCTTGACATCTTCGACGCGTTCTTCCTCGTCGAATACCTTAGGCAATGGGCCCTCAGGGCGCAGAGGCTTGTCTTCTTGACTCTACATCCGCCGACTTACGAGATCCTGACGATGCTCTCGAGGGTCACGCTCACCTCGGGTGGCAGAGTCATGTACTCGGGCCCGAGGAGAGACATGCTTCCCTACTTCGCGCTCGCTGACTTTCCTTGTCCGCCTTTCAAGAACCCATCTGATTATTATCGTATGTACACATCTTTTTATAAATATATATAGCTTTAATGACGCGCGCTAATTTTTAATAAATCCACAGTCGATTTGGTGACCCTGGACGATCTCTCCGCCGAAGCGATGCTAGAGTCCTCTCAGCGAATCGATCATTTGGCCGAGCTGGCCCGGGTCCGTCTGCCGCCTCCGATCGATCCAGGCCCACCCGGAGTGCTACCCACGAGTAACCAGGGAGCCAACCTACTTGTCCAGACGTACGTGCTCTTTCTGCGCAAGCTTGTCTACAGTCAGCCCTGGAGCCTGGCCAACCTCCTGCGCAAGCTTCTCGTCGCCGCTTCGATCAGCATTATCCTAGGAGCGGTTTTCTGGGATCTGGCTAATGATCCAAATCTTTATCTAAGGGATAGGATTGGTTTCCATTACGCTAGTCTCGGGATACTCTTCTGGCCGCTGAGCCTCTTGGGAATTGTTGAAGTTGTCAGGAACAAAGCCAGCGTTGAACGGGATATCGCCGATGGACTGTATAATAGATTCATTTATATTATAGTAGAGGTAAGATCTAATATTATCTCTCACATTCTCTTGATCATACAACACACTAAAATCAAAAAGTAAAGCAGGAATCTATCTGCGTCAGAATATATAGTCCTTCGCAGTCCACTACAAAAAACTGTAATGATAGTGTATGTATATATACCTGCATAAATTTAAAAGCTTTTGCAATGATAGCATCACATTCGATTATTGGATATTTGTATAGCTTTAATCTCAAAACGGTTTATGTACGACCTTAATAATAATGTATGCCGATCAATAACCGACGGATTTTTTAAACGAAATATTAATTGGTATATCTATATGATATAGCGCAATGACTGCTTGGTGTATCTATGATACTATAGTGATGGAATTTACAATAAACAATAAACTTGATATGAAATAAGAAAAGTGACGTGAATTTTCAGCTCATCTGTAGTTTGCCATCCTGGAGTCTGGTATATCTGTCCTACCTAGCTCCAGCCTTCGCGATGACAGGTCTTCATCTGGCCTCGACACCCTTGAGCGAATCCAGCCTGAGCTCACCGGACGAAAATCTAGAGAGCCTCTGGCGCTACTTGAGCGTTGGCCTGGTCTACCTGCTGCTCCAGCACTTTGTCTGCGTGCTCTTCGCCGAGCTCTGCGCCAGCTCCTGGACCTTCCTGGCTCTCCTACTCTCCGGCGTCCTCATAGGCGAGTCCACCCTCGCTGCTGGCGTCACTCTACATCTCGACAATCTCTATCCCTGGTACGGCTGGTCCAGCCCTCTGAGGTGGGCTCTCGGCCTACTCCTGCCGCCGCTCCACGCCCCCGAAGTCATGTCAAGGCTAAAAAATTGCAAGGCCAAACAGATACAAAGACAGGACATTATTACTCAAAGCACCTGCGAGACTCCAGACGGCGATCTGGCTCTCAGGGAAATCGCGCTCGATAATACCGTTGGAGTCGTCCAAGACTCCTGGTTGATTGGCTGTCTCGGAGTCGTGCTCGTCGCTGTAGTTTTGGCATTTTTGTTGGTCAGGCACTCACCAATTAAGAGCTCACTTAGGAGCATGCCCAACAAACCCTAGATATATTTTATGCCTAACAAGATGCAGTTTTGTTATTATAGTGCAGAAGACATTTAGTGCTATGAACATTATATGCGATCAGTGCAGAAACATGGACAATTTATAAACTTTACACTGTCAGATTATCCGGTGATTATATTCACTTTTCTTTCGATGGCAGTTATCCAAGCAAGCTTTTCTGTACAATTTTTTAAAAACACCATCAATTTTCTTCACTTTTACAAATGTGCAATAACTATTATTTTATTTTCGTACGAGCACAGTGCAATCAATAAGCAGTAAATGCAATTACTTTATTGCGATGTTCTTTATAAGAGTTTTAATTAAATATCAAAGTTCTATTACGGTGCCATTCCGTAGTGATTTTTAACAGTACTTTAAAAATAACTCTTCGTATAATCAACACTCGAATGACGGTTAATTAAAATCCGTTAATTGATTTTTTTATTTTCATACTCTGTAATTTCAATACAAAGTCTGTCTAAATCGAAAAAATTCGATTATTTAATAAATAGCAATTTATTTTTTAACGCTTACCGACGGAATTAGTTTGTATTGAGAGGAACATTTTTCTTAAATTTATATTTTGCTCTTAATTATTGTAATTTTTGTTACAATCATTATCTCTGATGAGAAATTTGATACATTATCGAAGCTCAATTTCTCTTTATTATTACAAACGAAGGCTGGCATTTCAAAAGAGGGAAAGCAGCAAAATATCAAACTGGATATTCGTTAATTAAATTCTCCAAACGTAATGGTACTTATTTTGTTAAAAGTTTGGAAAGATAGATTAAATATTCATAAAATTGAAAAGTACATTAAATGCTTTTAAAATTCATTTTTTACCGATGAGATTAAATATTTTTATTTGGAATTACCTATCGATATAAAATTTTCTGGAATTTTAATTATTATGTTCTATAAAATAACATATTTAATAAAGATTGAAATTTTAAAAATGTACTTACCAACAATTTAAATAATTCTTATATTATTCGATTTTGTAAACAGCAAATTGTATTCATATAATGTTTTGTTAAAAAATTATAAGTTTAAATTACGCATTTTATTATGCCATCCTTTGAATATCTCTTACACAGATAGAATATTAATTTAAAACTACATTACTATGATAAAAGCGTAACAATATACTGCTATATTTGCACGAGACGAAGTTTCAACGACCATAATGAATTATACATGCATTCATTGCGTTTTACAATGAACCATTAGTCATAGTAGTTTTTTTACAATAAAATGGATTCTTTTATTATTTATTTAATACAAAGAAATCATTATTGTGACTGTTTTGAAATTGTTTGTTGCTTTTGATTCATGGAAAAATATATTATTTAAATATAAATTTACGATTTTATCATAGCCTTTTGTAAATGTAAATTTGTCGAATTATTTGTGTAAAACAATACTTTTGGACAAATTTAATATTATGGCTTTGCGATTCGTACGCGTAAATGGATCTTCAATTCTAATTTGTGTGAATCGCGAACATAATGTTTATAAATGCAATATTTTCTCTGTGTATTGTTAAGAAGAATATTTAAAATATATACCTAAGTTAAAAGTTTTGCAATACAAGTAGTGATTAAGAAAAATTATTATTATTAATATTATTATTATATGATAATTATGTATAAAATTAATTTATATATCTATTGTAATTATAAAAGAAATGTATGATCGATTGTAAGTCGCAATATATATATTTGAAAATGTGTAAAAAATTTAAGAACTGTTTTTAAAGAAAATTATAGACCAATATTTTTAAATGACAATACTTGTTTGAATTTACCGACAAGCTCAGAATGACTTAAATGTCGAATAACTAAATATCTCTTAGTCATAAGAATGGCGCATCTATAAAGGAAAAAATGCTGGCGAACCAAAGAGAGCGCAAGTAAATACTTATTACGTATTGAATTACATGCCAAAATCGCCAAAATCGCCAAAATCGTAATGTCAAATAAAGAAAGAGAAAGAAAGCAAAGTAAAAAGAATAGCTGAAGCAGCTCAGCTAACTAGAGCGCGCACTTTCCATTTCGTGTACTTGGCTTATATTACTGACTGTATGAAAAAAATGGCTTTTTTTTCTCTCGTAAAAAGCTGCGCGCAGTGAGTGTTTTAATACGTATATCTAAGAAAAAGGCAAAATGAAGGAGCGAGCGAACTCGTTGATCTTTCGCGAGCGTGAATGAAACAATAAGACCAGTCTATATCTTTCGTTCGCGGCTCGTGAATGAATCATCAATCATGTACAAGTCACCTGTTTGAATCACTGGCGCGCCGTGTCCCTGGACTCGCCGACTCGCGCAGCGGCGGCGGCGGCGGGAGCGATTCATTCAGCGGTTTTTCGGAGTACAAGTATACTTGCACACACGCGCGCGAGCGCGCACACACACACATAGAGCCGTTTTTCCGCATAGCTGCCGCGCGCGCGCGGCTATCCGTCGCTCGCGGGTGAAGGTGACGCCTTTCAGCGCTTTACTATATGCGCACGTGTGTAGGCGCGGCCCTGAATCGCTCTTGTAGCTGTATTTTGTGTATATATCGCTGCAGGTCATCCCCCGCACCCCCCTTGCGCTGCATATAAACAGACTGGCGTGCAGTCTTTGCGCGGGCTGCAGCAAAAAACTGTATATCGCATATTCGGAAGAGTCGAATAGTACATCTAGATTTTTCTTTTCGTATACACAGGTTCACGTTATTTTTCATTCAAGTCGTGCGACTAAAGTTCCATTATATATATATACGTGTGTATAGGTATAGCGCGCGGTATTACTCGAACAAATACTCCCCGAGTCTCATATATATACATATATAGGTGTGTGTGTGTGTGTGTGTACATATAATGCAGAGAGGAGAAGAGAGGGAGAGTTATCAGTTTGTCCGATTCGTCGGAGGCGGTGGGCTCTCGCGGCTCTCTGCCCACGCTCCCGCATATCGCGCGCGGCTTCTTTCCTATATATATATGCACACAAGCGTGCGTATGTACCAAGACAGGGAAAGCTCGGTGCGCACACCCACGCAGCTCGCACACACTTGCTATCAGTTCCTTTCATTCTCTTCTCAGGCCACTCACACAGACAGCAGACAGACAGACACACAGGCACGCAAACACATTCAGGCCGTCTCTTTCTTCCTCCTTGGGCGCGTTTGTCGCTGCAAAGCAGGCAGGCAGGCAGGCAGGCAGGCAGGCAGGCAGGCAGGCAGGCGCATCGCACGCAGCGAGAGCCTGCCTCCCCCGTTTTCGCTGGAATTTCCCCCCTTGCTCTCTCTCTCTCTCTCTCGAGTCCATACACATAGACAGCCCGAGAGAGCGAGTTGTATATACATGGTGCTGGTGCGCTACGAGAGAGAGAGAGAGAGAGAGAGTCAGCTACGATGAACGAAGGAGCGAGCGAGGAAGAGGGGAGCGGGGGCCGTTAATGAAAAGAGCTTTTGTCAATGAACGTGACGTCAGGCGAAGGCTCCGATTGGCCGAGTAGGCTGCCACGTGACTGCTCAGCCATCTCTCTATCTCTCTCTCTCGCCTACGCGCAGTTCCGTCCTTGTTGCGCGCCTCTGGGCACACTGCGCCCAGGGACCTTGTCGTTTCGTTAGAGCCTCGCTCTCTATACCTGCGCTCCCGCGCGCGCGCTCTACCTTTAGCTACATATAATACCTATTTGGAAAAAGCTACCATAGCGCGCTCTCTCTCTCTCTCTGCGGCTTGAATGAAAGATTTTTCCGGCTTTTCAGAGCTATCGAGTCGCGCTCGCGCAACCGAGCTCTGAAAGGCGTGGCTCTCTCTCTCTCTCTATATCTACACATTCCGCACTTCTTGATATCGTTCACTTACACACATGCTCACTGCCCCGCGCGCGCTATCAATCTACCTATCTATATATCTATAGAAGAGAGGAAGCACTCGCGCCCTCAGCTTTCTCTCTCTCTCTCTCTTCCTCTCCTCTCTCCCCGCTCGCCACTCGTGTTGCTTCTCCCTCGCAGCAACGGGTAAAGCTATAGCTTTTCAGCTCACAGCTGCGCCCGCGCACAACGGAACAACGCGACCGGGAGAGAGAGAGAGAGGGAGAGAGAGAGAGAGAGAGAGAGAGAGGCTATAGAGCTCGTTGCTTGAGCGTGCAGGCAGAGCATCATCAGAGCGTCCGTATATGTGTATAGGCGCGCGCGCTCCCGCCAACGCCGCTCTTCCATTTCCCCCCGCTCACTCTCCCTCTCTCCCTCTTTCTCTGTTCTCGCTCTGTCACTCGCAGTCTGTCTCTTTCTCTGCGGAGCCTCGAAAGAGAGAAGGGGTATACACAAGCTAAAAGGAAAGAGAGGGAGAGACAGACAGCGAGTGTTGTAGGCACATTGTGCGGCAGCCGAGAGCCGAGAGGTGGCGGCTCGCGGGGGAGAAGGAGGGCGGAGGGAGGAGGGTGGAGAGAGGAGGGAGGAGAGAGGAGGGAGGAAGAGCCGAGGGGAGAGGGCAGGCATCATCGGTGCGCGCGGCTGCGGCGGGCTGCGCCCGAGACTCGGCAGAGAGTTGTAGATCTAGAGTCGCTCCGAGAGAGCCGAGAGAGAGCCGAGAGAGCCGAGAGGCAGCAGCGAGAATCGAGAGAAAGAGTGCCTGCCCCCGTGCGGCCCTCTCGCTCTCTCGCACGCACACCTAGAGCACGCAGCACAGCAGCCAGAGTATTGCGCTCGCGCTCTGTCTCTCTACTCGCTACACGCACCGTGCTGCTTCGCTTGCTTCTCTCTCTTGCTCGCTTGCTCTCTGTTTTCACACCGCGCGCGCGAATCGTGACTTTTCCAGCGTGCGCTGCTGTTGCTGCTGCTGCTGCCTCAAAGACTCAAAGCATCTCTCTGTGTACGGGCGTGCGTGCTTGTGCGCGCGCTACCGTTCTCTCTGCTCTCCGTGTGTCTCTTATATTATTTTCTTTCTGTGTTTCTCTCTCTCTACCTATGTGTGATAAGTGTGCCATATAGACAGTCGGACCGATAGCTAACTGCTAACAGTGCCCCCCGCATATTCTGCTCGCGTATACAAGCTTACAAACTTGTAGAAGAGAATTAAGCTCAAAGAAAACTCTGCGCTGCAGATGTCTGCTCTAATCTATATAGACTGAAATGAGCTGCTGCAGACGGGGCCATTCGCTATGTACACATGTGTATGTATATATATATACCTGCTCTAGTGCGCGCACACGCCGATGAATGAAAGACGGACGAGTCTCGCTGCTGATAGAAGGAAAAAGCACGCAGCCCCAAGAGCTGGCAGCTCGAGAAAGAAAGAAGAGCGAGAGAGGGACTCTTTACCTATATATCTTATCGACGAGGGAAGCAGAGCAGCAGAGCAGCAGCAGCGAGCTCGAGAGGGGATCGATAGACAACCGCGAGAGAGCCAGCAAACGAGTGAGTGAGTGAGTGAGTGAGCGCGACTACACAGACTCTAGAGTGATGCCGAATTCAAGTACGCCGAGGATGCAGTAGTGCAGCGTGTCTCGCAGCTATAAACTAAGAAAATTTGCTCGCGAGCATCGTCAGGAGGAGCAGGAGGAGCAGGAGCAGGAGCAGGAGGAGGCAAGATGCCGGCTGGGGGAGAGGAGCCTCGGATCATGTCGTCTTTGGGGAACGAGCTCGTGACGAGCGACTGGCTGTGCCGCGAGCTGCGCTCGAGCGGCTGCAGCGGCGTCGGTGGGAATTCGTCGGTGGTAAACTCGCGACTCCTGGTGCTGGACTGCCGGGGCGGAGCCGAGTACTCGGAGAGCCACATCAGGGGCTCGGTAGCGCTGGCCATCCCCAGCATCATGCTGAGGCGTTTGGCCGCTGGCAAAGTCGACCTGCTCGCGACCATAAAGTGCCTCGAGCTCAGGTCGAGGGTGGAGCTGCTGCTCGGCCCTAACGAGACGAGCAGCGCCGAGCCGCTCAAGAGGGGCAGCTTCGTGCTCGTGGGCGATTCCACCGAGCCAGCCGGACACCAGGGAGAAACCATTCACGTTCTCGCCAGGAGGATCAGGAGCTGCGGCGGATGCGTAGCCACGCTCGAAGGTCAGCCACATTACTCCCATCATTTATTCATCTCTCTCTTACTCCCCTCCCTCTCTCTGTCTTTATGACTCGCGCGCTCTCTCTCTCTGCGCTAGCCACGGCGAATTCGTATATAGATGCTTTCTGGCAATGAATTCGCTGGCGCGAGCGAGGGGTTGCTGCTGCTGAATGGAGCGAGCGCGCTAACTTTGTGGGAGGTGCTGCGGGGGCTACGGGACAGCCGATTCAGAACTACGAGGGGGCCGACTCTAGCTTTCTTCATTCTTCCTCCTTTTATTTTTTTTCTTACAATCTTTGAGCTTTTCTATTAAAAACCTATGCCTATTTATTCCTGTCTACGTACAATTCTTCAAATACATTTAATATACTGTCTATGCAGATTTTTAATGCGCATGCTCATTTCTTTATGCTTGAACAAATTCTTTATTCCGATGTTCAATTTTACAATGTTCCTAATGTAAATTGATTTAATTGAAAGCATGCTGGTGAGCTTGAGATTTGTAACAAAAGCAATCGTCTTTGGAATGATAAAAAAGGGAGAGATTTAGTGTAAAGTAAAGAGTTTGTCTCTCATTATCCTACATAATGTAAATTTAGCAAAAGTCGGCAAACGTTGCTAAGATAATTTATGCTGGAATCCTCTGGATTTCATAAAAATCATACGACCCAAATCTCCGCTTGAGAGCCGTATCTCATAACGCAATGCCTCCTCCTAATAAAGCAATGTTTACAATTAGCATAATTTTAAAAAAAATCTCATTCCCGCTGCCGCCGGCCGTATATAATACATTCTTATTTACATTTAAAACTCCAAGTAACACTTCCGCTCATTATGAAAATTCTTTGAGCTCTCGAATGTGTTTTTTGCATTACAAGCAAGTGACCATTATTACCAAACGCAGATCAACGGAAAATGTCATTGCTTCAAACACGCCCTTTAAACAAATTTTAATCAATCATTCTCTTTGATTTTACGCTTCTGGCTCTCGGCAAGCGCAATGACACAATTAAAAAGGAGGAATAAAAGTTCTCTAGTACAGTGAGAGTGAGAGAGAGAAAGACTAATACCCAATTGAAGCGAATGAATTCAAGACTTCCTGCATGGTATCGCCAATTGCGCTTGCGTCACGCTTGCTAGCTCGTACGGCTAAATTCGATTTATATGTCAAATATCCATTCATTCCTGCTCATAACTTTTTAATGTCTACATACATCGTTTTTTTTGCTAATCAATTGCCACCCTATCACCTGTCGATCTCTAAATCAAACAAGCTTCCTGTGGATTTATAATGTCAATGTTGAAAAAAAAACGTTGGCTTTTCGTTCATTACACAGTTTTAAATTTATACTATCCAATATTAATTATATATAATTAATACCTATATAAGTATATTATTATAATAAGTCTCGATATACTTTTTATACGAAAAAGTAAATGTAAACGATATCAGTAACATTAACTGGTAAATAAAATCAAGAAATTTAAAGTCTCGACGAATAAAAAGTTTTTTCAACTTGTTAAAAAGTTTACAACAGTTAACTGATGCACTTATTCGGTCATACAAAAAAGTAATTTAATTATTTTAATGTATGAAAATTTATGCTTTACTGCTTTCCTTCACCTAATTTTGCCATAATTAATGGACTTTTTCAAAAGCTCTCAAAAGCGTAGTAAGCTACTTCGTTAATTAGTTAAATACGAAATAAGTATCCGCATCTATAGTAATAATTATGAAATTTTTGTTAAACGATAAAATCTTAAATTCAATCTACGTTACAAATACGAAAGCTTTTTTCCGAAAGACAAAAATTTCTCTCAATCCTGAATTTTTTACTCCACTAAATCTGCAATGAGCAGCAATTTATAATAATTTGACAAACTAAAAAGCACTCATTATTTAGGTAGTATTCGTTAAAAGAACTGTTTTTAATTATAATAAAAAGGCAGCTATTAAATTTGAGGACACTGTAGATATAACAAAAATTGTAATAATAAAATTGATAAATATTGAGTAATCTAAGGGAAAAAGCAAGCATTCTCTTTAAAAAGTCATCCTCCAGAATTACTTGTCCCGAGCTTCCACTCGAAGCGTACGCAGTCGTTCCAGACTCGCCTTTTCCGCTCTCTCCCCCCGTGGCCCGCGAGCATCCACATATATATATACATCGAGAAAAAAGGCCGCAGCTCTTAGCAGGCAGGCACACACACAGAGAGCTCGTTCAACGAGGAAAGTCGACGCGTTGCCTGCTCTCAGGGATAAAGTCGATTTTCCCGTAAGCCGTATCCCGTCTTTCCTACCTGCTTCTCTCTCTCTCTCTCTCTCTCTCTCTCTCTCCTCACCTTCTCGAACCATTCAACCGCGCGAGGCTCCGTAATAAATCTCCAACCTTGCTGCTGCTCTTTGCTGCATTCTCGTATTTCGGCTGCGAGGAGAAAGAGAGAGAGAGAGAGAGAGAGAGAAAGAGAAGGAGAGAGAGACCGGATGCGCCCTCGCTCTCTCTTTCTCTCTCACTCCTCCCTTTTGTGCGCCGAGCCAGCTCTCCGTTGAGAGAGCTCAGCAACGCGGTGGCAGTGGCTCCGGCGCGCGCTGCTATTGATTCATGAAAAGGGTTCCGAGGATGTAGGCTACGCGCCCGCGCGCCCGCGCCGGTGAATGAATAATAATTATGATTCAGAGCTACGAGCAGAACTGGACGAACGACTGCTTTCGATCGCTCAAAAATCTAAACAGCTCATTATTTTTTTCCCTGCAGAGGAAAAATCTTTCCTTTCTTTCCCAGCTCCTATATTGTTGGCCTTTTAATAAAGGATTAAACTTTTATGCTATTTGGTTATTCAAAAGGAAGCCTCACGCATCCGCTGAGCTTCCCGCTTCCGGAAGTTGGATGTTTATTGCTCGGATGATGGAAATTCAGTTTATACCTATACTAATTCTTTGTTCTTTAATGCACGATGAAAGCGTTTATTTTCTATTGGCATATATCGGTGGCAAGCGCAACTGATCAGCTAACACTTGGCTTAGCAGGAGGTACACCACCGTAACTGATGTAATTGAGCACAGAGCCATATATAGTCCGCTTCTTCTTTACGGCTTGATTTTTCAAGATAACGATCTATTCTTAGACGTCTTTAAAATACTGGATCGATGCGCCACAACCCATGAGTTGTGTCATTCATGAACTCTAAGCTGTTCGTCTTCCTCAAAATTTTTATCTAAATAATTCAATAATTTAACAACTATATTCTGAAAGTGTCTCCTGACTCATTCTGCGCTTCGTACAATTTCCACTTTTAACAAAACTTACTACAATAAGAAAAGGACAAAATCGACTAATGTTTCTCAGAATTGAGCAGTGTCGCGCATATACTTATATACGGTAACGCAGAAAAGCCTAATTACAGGTCGTTTACTAGCCATACCCTCCCTTTATACAAAACTTTCCTCTCGTTTCGCCATCCGCCAATAAAACAATTGACAGGATATATTATAGCAGCATGCTTCCTTTGCTTTGCATATACATATATATGCGACAATAATTATATATTTAACGTTAAAATAAAACTCTCCTGACTCATTTGCCTCCATCACAAGCAGGCTGAATCACGTCACGCTCCCGCGGACAAAGCGTACATTGTAGCACATGTATCGAAATAGTACATTATGCAACAAGGGCCAAAAGTAGCAGATTTTTCCCGCGGGTGAGTTTGCTGCCCGATCAAGAACATTTTTCACGTTCGGGTGCGTGTAATCAGCCGAGGGAAAAATATTCTTGTAAGGGCAGTATAATCAGCCAAGGGAAAGATCTACTTTTGTCCCGTGTGGCATATAGTATTTTATTCCACACCCGACCGAAAAGACCAACTTTTGCCCCTGAAATGCGGGGCGAAAGTAGCATATTTTACCCTAATATTTTGCCCGTATTTCAGGGGCAAAAGTTGGTCTTTTTGGTCGGGTGTGGAATAAATATAATTTTACGATTATCCATTGAAGCTTCCATACGTTCTTATGTGAATGACATAGGGGAGCGAACGAGAGACGTCCTACACGTTTTCTCCTTCTTCATATAAATTACGTACGTTACTCTTCCGTTTTCTTACTAATAGCTATTTGGCTGCTTTGTGCTTGTTTTCTTTTTCACTCTCTCTCTCTCTCTCGTCTTTGCTTGTGTTGTTTCCGTTGCTAGATAGCTGCCGGAGGCCGGAGATTTGTTGATGGGGAACGGTTTATGTGACTTGCTCCGACCTTGGCTCCAACGGAGCCAGCGGATGGATCTGAGTGTATTTGCCATTTTTCCCCTGTCTTCTTGAGCCCTGCCATATATCAATAACTGACTTTCCGAATTTCTCATGGATTCCAAATTGTTATTTGCCCTTTTGTTCCGCTTACCATTTCCTAAATCGCGATTCTTTGCATAATATTTTTTAGTTGTGCTTATTCAAACAAGAGATTAAATTTAATTTTCGATGAAAGATTCCGCCTATGATGGAGTAATGTAAATTCGTGTTTGAAAATTAATAAAAATGTTGCTGACACTGCTGGGATAATGTGACTACAAAGATCTGACAAGTGTTAAAAAATTGTTCCTTCTTTTCAAAATGCTGACACTGCGCGTACATATATGCATTCTTTTTAGTTTTTTATGTCAAATAGTCCATGAATCATATTGCATACTTTAGCTCGTCTTATCCCGTCTATAAAGTTTGCGATATATATTTTTTTTTTTTCAGTGGAGGAAAAAAGTTGTATTCCGAGAGATGGATGATTCGATATATGAGAGTAAAGAAAAGTTGAATTTTACTCTTGAAAATAATGAGACATTATCCTTCTGCTTCTTTTTCCAGCTTAATCGAGTAACTCCTTTGTTGGAAAACTTAATTTTAAAAGAAAAAAATAACTGCAGATGATATCTTTTTTTTTACGACAAACCGTAATATCAAAGAGCGTAAGAAAAATCAACTTTTCTCATTTAATTCTTAAATATATATAAACTCGCGCAAATTTGAAAATGCGAATCCGATAAAGTGCTGGTAAGCTAGATTAAATTCAATCCTTGTTTAATCACTGAAATCATTATTCCAGCTGAATATAAGAATTTTATAAAAAAAGGCTGTAGGTCCATAAAGCAGGCTCAAAATCGATGTGGGCGCTAAAAAAAAAGTTCGCTCTCAAATCTGAGAGGGCGCGCGTTTAAATGATCGAAACGGCCTATAATTAGAGCGGCTTTTATCGCTCAATTCGCCGAAAGTCCAAGTTCTCAGCGCCGACACTGGCAACCTTCCTTCCGTCCCTAAACCCACACGTAACGATTGCGCGGAGGCGTACCGCCGTATAGGTATATATATACATACGCGTATATGTATATAGAGGTGTGTATATACGCGAGAACGTCCTAGGGGCCGAGGGCATCACGCATGCGTGCACCTACACACGCTCGGCGAACGCGGAAATTTGAAGAACAAGTAAACCCTCTCCCTCTCTCTCTCTCTCTCTCTCTCACTCTGTGAGTCTAGCTATGAGCTGCACGCGGGTCAAAGCAGAGGAAGCGAGAGAGCTAGAGAGCGTGGGTTATGTCGCAGCTGGAAGAGAGAGGGGAAGTTGTGAATGAAATATTGATTCGTGTGGGAAGCCGCGGCGTCCTGTCTTGCTCTTTTTCTCCCTCGGCTCTCCCCACCTCCGTGCGGCTCCATCCCTCCCTCCCTCCCTTCTCTGAACACCCACGCGCGAGCGCGCCACCCTCGCACATCCTTGGGATCCGTTGAGTTGCTAGTGCTACTGCTCTCCCTCTCCCTCTCTCTCTCTCTCTCTCTCTGTTGCTCTCGCTCTGCGCCACACATTGACAACTCTCACGCGGCCAATGCTTGTCTCTCTCACTCATGTGTACGCCCTCTGCACCGCCGCCACGCGGCTTAAACCCAGATAATTGCTTACGAAGATCTGCGATGTGGGATGCGCGGCTTCAAGGCTTTCTCCACTTTTTTTTTTTTTTTTTTGCTAGTAGAGGGGCTGCGCCAGGGCCGATTTGGGGGAAAGCTCCCGCGCGCGTGGGCGACCAGAGAAATGTGAATCGGGGGGATCGCCTGGCGTTTATGCCGTTTTCATAATATATACATAGACAAGTTCAAGCTCCCCCCTTCTGGGGACACGCTAGGGGATTAGGTCTGTTTCGCCTGCGCGCATCGCGGCTGCTGCTGCTGCTGCTGCTTTGAAGGCCGTCGACGCGACATGAATGAAAATCGTTTCGCTCAGTACACACGCACACACGCGCACCATATAGGTGTATATGTGACTTTGGATTATTGTGCAAGCTTCCCAAGGGTTTGATACGTTGACGGATTTTTTTTCGGAGTAAAATTATTTCTTTTTGGTATGAAATAAAATAGCTGAAACGCAAACTCATTGATTGACAAATATGATTTTTTCGATTAATCTATTTATCATTTAGAGACTTTATCGTATTTGGAGTTTATACTCGCGAAGCTCGTATGAGACGTGCCCTGACAAATGAGTGTTTATACGCCCAACAGCGCTTTTTCACAGCTTTCTTTTTTCAACCCTCCCGTCTAGCCCAGCATTTTCTACGCGCCAAAGTGTCCAATTATACGCGGCTCTGTTTCTAGCCAGAATTTCGATTCAAGTGTTGCAGCTCTAGTTGCGTGTGGGCGAGAGGGCATTTTTTTCTTTTCTTTTCTTTTTTTTCGCTTGTCGGCGAAAGTCGAGAGGAGTGGGTGAGTAAAAAAAGAGTGGGTAACAGGCTCTGGACAAACTTTGCGTTTTGAGTATGCGTAGGTTTTGAATAGACGTGTAGATGAAAAGTCTCTGGCTCACTGCTTTCAGACTGTTTCAAGTTTATTTTGCCTTTTTCTATACTAATCAGAAATATTTTTATAATATCAGTATGCGTAAAATTGCACTTTTAATAATATGCAAAATGTGTAAAGTGCAACTTTACACATACTATATCATAAAATAATTTAAGTAGCGCTACTGTCGTACTTAAGTTTTCGATCAATTTATTCAAAAAGTTACAGCGGAAAAATTGAGGGGGCTAAAGGGTTTTGAATGGAATATCTAATTGGAATGTTGAATACTAATTCAACATTAGTACTATTCAACACTAGTAGGACGTTTGAAGAAATTTCTTTTGAGCCGGATTACGATGGAATAGTTGGCGCGTAGAGTTTAAGCTTTGCATAATACCGTTAAGACGCCCACGCGATAAGAGATTTACGTAAGGCAAATTAAACTTGTTATTTTTGAAAGACTTAATAAATTTCAAGTTACTGTAGAATCAAATATGGTATTGAAATTCAATGCTTCCATTTAAATTAATATTTTAGTTTGTGAATTATAAAATTTCTTCATTCAGCATAGATTTTGCATGTGCAAAACTTACCTGTATTGTGGCATATATATTATACAGAGGACAAGTATATATACAGCCTGGATTTGTTTTTATTTTACGATATTCTTTTTTCTTTTCAACAAAATGTGTAATGCATAATAAAATAATATGCGAAAGCTAGATAGAGTGCGTATATGAATTCTTGAATTGTTCTCAAATAATTATTTCGCATTTTGTTGATATATAAAGCACATAAATTGCTGTCTCGCAAATTCATGCTAAGAGTAGAAATAATTGAAAAAATCAGTCATAGAGCCAATGGATTTATCTAAATAACGAGTCGAAAGCTTATCCGCGCATTCATAAAAGCGGCAAGCGAATTGAGAAGCGAAAAGAAAAGAAGGCTTTTTTGGTGTCGAGCAGAGAGCGAGCGCTTGCAGTGAGAGCCGTCCCTCCGTTAATATTCATCCTCTCTCTCGTGCAGCCGTCGCCGGCGCGTGCGTGTCCCATTGAAATTCTGGCATGAGCCCGCCGCCTCGCCCACAGCACGCGCGTCCTTTGGCATCCTCCAGATTCCATCCAGGGACGCGCGTACGGCGCCCATTCATTCCCACTCGCACGCGCTCTCGTGCGCGCATGCATAATACTATGCAGCCTCTAGCCCCAGCTCTCTCTCCCTCGCTGTTGTCTGCTGCTCTCTATATATATATATATATGTACACATAGCGCCCACATACACATCTCTCTCTCTCTCTCTCTCACTCCACGCCCACGCTAATCGTCTCCTGTTTCTTCTATTCGCTTTTCGCGCGTATAGTGCATACACGGATTCTAAGAGTTTAGGTGCGATGACTGATTGATCGGCAAAAGATTCTTATATGCTAAAGTTTGATTTTTCAAATCTTAAAAGACTGCGCCTGAATGATTTTATTAATATTGAATTTATTTATAATATTGAAGGAAAATAAAAAATGCATTTCTTGTTTTTCTCCTTCTGTGAAGAACTCCTGCAGTCTTAAGGACGTTCTCTAACTGCAGAGGTGCTCATCTCGGGTTTAAATTAAAAAATGATGTTTTAAGATATTATAT
>UELX01002006.1:0-35738 GCA_900480035.1 Eupelmus urozonus
CGAATTTAGATAAGTTTTTGTTGCTCTAATTCAAATAACCATAACTTTGGACCAAATTAATATTTTTCAATTCTGAAAAAAGTATTTTGAAGCTTTTTTTTTCTAGTTTTACTTTCTTTTTTAGAACTTAAGATATGACTATGCAAACAGAGTTATTAAAATTTTGTGTACAAGCTATTTCTTTTAAGATATTATTAAATTCATCCATTATTCGAATTTTAAGGCCTATTCAATAAAACCCTTAGACACGGGTCTTCTTATTTTGGCGACAGAAGCCCCTGAAAAAGTTTCAGCAAAATCCATGATCCGCAACCCTGGTCCTCTCCTTGTAAGTTATGTGATTTTTAGATTTTTGATTCTGTAAAATATGTGATCTATTTCTATTATATAATCTATACCCAACCCATAATGTATTTTCATAAAATTTTTTATATTATTTTCTATTTTAATATACATGAGTTACTTAGCCCACTATCACAACAACTACTTACCACAAGCCATGAACACAGACTGTACAGACGCAGACTGTAGTAAGACTTACTTATATTAAACGACAAATAATTTGACGTAATCCGTAAGTTTACTCTGCTTGGATAGTTATTTAATTTTATTACTACCTGTTTCCAAATAATACTTTTTAAAATATTAAGTTTTTCGATTATGATTGTATCAAGGAGGTTGTAAATTGAATGTTCTTATTACCGAATGTAATTTCGTGTTATTTAGTACTTATATGTAATTATATAGCCAAGAATCAGATAAGAGTTTATATAAATTAAATCTTCTTTGTTTATTACGGTACTCACAAATTTTTTTGCATTTAATACTTTAATGTTATTAATTTTTTTTTTTAATGTAGGCAGAATAAAAAACATTTTTAAGCCAAATTGTTTAAATTAATTCAAAGAAGACTAACAGAATTTTCTATCATGAAAAGAAAACAGATATTTTGCCAGCAAACAAATAAATTCGAAAATTCATCCCACAATCAAATTTCGCCATTCTTTAAAAAAAAACACTAGAAATGCACAAATTCACTAACAAGGTCGCTCCCTAACAAAAACTACAAGCGAGATGAACAATTTCATCATCCGTAACTCTCATGTAACAATGCCCAATAATTTCCAAAGCTCACGAGCGCAAGCTGGTTTATACGCTTTCGGTTCTTTGTCCGACTAATGAAGTAGCCCCGCGCGTCCATGCGACTGATGAAGATTTACCGATTGAGCCGTGTTAACAACGCGCGCACGTGGCTATGAAGAGAAGAGAGGTGCGCTTGTTGCTTGTGTATTGTACCAGCGGCGCTTGAATATTTATGGAGCGCCGGTCGAGTTTCTTTTTTTTTCGACTGACTTTTGCACGCTGTTGGCTTTTGTTTGGCGGATTGTGCGCGCGCTGATTGTTTCGATTTTTTGATGGCATTAGAAGTGAAGGATTTTAATGTTTGGTCTTTTTGGAATCCACGATGATTGGAAGTAGAAAGTAGAATGATTCAAAAGTGAAAATGAATATTTGGCAACGTGCCTGCCATTGTTTCCTTTTATTGATAAACGGAAATTTTATTCATGCTGAAAATAATCCGAATGCTTTTACGTATTAGACTTGCTCCAACAATCAATTTCACCAGCGAATGAATATGCATTCGATAACGGGACATCGAACCCATTCAGCCAAAGATAACATAACTCCGAGCGCTCCCGAAACATTAATTACCAATTCGAATCCCAACTTCCGCCCTCGCGCCGCGGCAAATTGTTCGAATAATCCGCGACATTAGCCGCAGCTCCAACTTTCCTCAAATCCTATTTCTGCAATCCCAAATATTGCCGCTCCCGTCCATTGAGGCGCTAACTCTCGCCTCTTCCAAACTCCATCCCCACCTTCAAACAACTCCGCGTAACATTAAACTCAATTAAACGACTCTGGACGCTCGGCTAGTTTTCGGTTTCTCCGATATCCCTCGCTCCCTTTCTCTCTCTCTCTTTCTAGCATACTTTTGCCATCGATCCAGCCGGGTGTGTTATCACAAAGGCCGCCGAGCGCCACCCCCACCTGTTGCCGCGCGAGTTCGAATTATACAGAGGCGCGAGACGGAATCCGCGCCTCGCGAAACAAGTTGTCAGCGCGTCTGGATTCTATATGGAAAAACGTTTTACTTTTGCTTTGATTAATTGTGTGCTTGTTTAGATTGGGATTCTGTGGTTACGGGTTTCAAATGAAAATTAAGTTTTTTGGACTCTTTCAATTGCCACTGTTATTTGAGAATTTTAAGTTTATGTTTTCGATTTGATTAAAACAGAGCTATTTTGTAACTGAATGTAATATAATAGAAAGAGTTTGAATAGGAGGTAATTCGGTCGAGCATTTTGTTATCTTTGGAAACTTTTTCGTTAATTGACCTACTTTTGAGGGGAAGAAATTGTACGATTTCATGAAGCCAGAAAGCGTATGATTTGTGTTTGATATTTATCAAAGCTGCATTTTACACATTTATTTCAAACAATTTAATTTAGGTAGCCAAATATTTTCAGCCGCTTTGACCATCGTTAATAAACGAAAAGAGACTTATTCTTTTTAAAAAAATGTTAATACAAAAAGATCAAAGTAAGAAATGAAATAAATAATATGACAGTTGAGTAATCAATGGTTTAAAATAGGAGAAACTACCTAGATTACATTACAATATAGGTCAGCCAGCTGCAAAATGACTTTGTTTTTGTGACGAGAGTCGGAAAATTGGATTTCTGTGAAAATTGATTGAATAAACAAACTTTATAAATTCTCCAGGAATTATGAAAGAACAGAAGCCTCAAAATGTTACAGAAAACATTCCTTTACTATAATAATTTATGTGGTTGATACATCTTTTAGTTAGTTTAAAAAAATATTTTAATGATAAAAGTTTTTTAAAAGTTTGTTCGAAAAACGAAAATGTGGAATAGTTACTTCAAAGTTCTTTAAACATTTATTATTTCCAACCGACATATTTTTCAACTAAGATAATTTTGGTTTATAAAATATCTATTTAACGTGAATATTTAATATGAAGATGAATTATCAAAACCTTTTACCTTTTCTACGAGATAATCAAAATTTATTAATTTCAAACTTTTAGTTTAGTACAACGTTAGTAATGATGTAAATAAAAATATATTTTAATTTATGCTAATTCGTGTGTAAGCAGAATAATTGACATTTACAACAAACAACTAACGAGTTTATATGAAAAATAATCGTTTTAATATTTGCAAATTAACGGTCAGGTAATTCGGTACACGTAATGCTTTCGAATCCACAAGGGCTTCATTACATGTGAATGCATATTCAAGTACAGATTGAACTATCACTATATAAGTAGCATTAATGCATATACTTCGTATTAGCTCTCATTTTGTTGAAATTTGTATATGAGATGCCAAAATAATCCGTTAATCAGTGTGCAAGTACACGTAATTATTACAATTTGTTCATTGTACCAAAATCATTGTTTCGTAAAATTCATTTTAAAGCTATAACCTTTTAATTAATTTATCAATCAATTAATTAATTAAATTTAACATAATTTTTATCGTATAAAGACCAATAAATACAAGTAAATTATAAATAAATCATATGAACGAATAATATAATTAAATTTTAATTAATTTTATCTCAAGTAATCTGGAATTTGAAAATTTAATTATATTATTGGTTAGTTTAATAAAAATTACGTTAAAATTTATTAATTTATTAAAATTGAAATTAATTGATGAAAAAAAAAATTGTATAGCTTGATTTAGTTTTAAGTTGATATCAAAATATAAATCAGTGGCATCGATTGTACGTTACATCTCGAACCCAACCGAGACCTCCCAACACCCACCCAAAAATAATCGCTCGCCTCACTACCAATCGAAGCAGAGCGCGCGCAAAAATCCGCAAGCATCGCAAGAGAGCGACCGAGCTGCGAGCCCGACTTTTTCGCTTCTTCCCGACGAAAGAGCAAAAGTGTTGAGAGGATCGTAGAAAGATGGCGCCAGCTGTGCCGTTCCTTCGCGCGAATAAACCGAGGCGCCGGCGCAGCCGGCCGGCAAGGAGCAAAGAGTCGGCGAGCTTGCGCGCGCGCTTACGTGACGGTAGCGGCTCGTCGCGTCGTTTTATAGTGCTACCTGAGTAGTTGCGAGGAATTTCATTGCTGTGTTAATTTGATAGAGGCACTTTCGAGATGTTGAAGTTTCGCTTGGAGAGCGGGATGCTGGTATTGTTGAAGAAGTGGAGCTTCTCCGGGGGATTTTTTGTTTGGGGAATGAATTTCGCGTTGTTGGCTGTTGTTTTGAGAGCTTTGTTAAAAGTTCGTTGTTTGCTAAGTCGGTTGGGGATTTTAGTAACGTGACAGGGACAATGTGGCGTTGTTTGCTTTTTGTCGTTTTGTTTTAATTTTAAGCGCTGAGAAATATGTACTTGAAAGATTTATTAGGTTTTTAGGAAAAATTACTGTAATAAGCTAATAAAGTGGATACGTCTTTGTATTTTATTTAAAATTATTGTGATCTGGTTTTGAATTGATTTATTTTAAATATTTTCATCGGATTAGCACATTGATCTTCTAGTATCAACTGTCTACCGCTAGTAGCTTCATATGTGCAATATTCAAATATTTTGTTATGTATTACATAGTTCATATTACATATGTCAAATTATAATTCGTTACGCATTTTAATTATATAAAATTAGTTTTTAATAGAATTTAAAATAATATTTATTCATTTTAAACTATAATAGAAATATTAAATAGATAAAGAAAAAAAAAAAAATTGAAATCTGAAACCTTCAGCAAGGCAAATCAGACTTTCTATTACTGGATCCATGAATTATTTAGCAGTAAAGAGTTACTTTAAAAATCTTACGTCTTATTTATTGTTATGTATTGGTTATAATAAAATCATTATAAGTATGTTAATATTCCAGAAAATCGATAATGTAGTGTTATATTAATGTAAGTAAATAGCCATGAAAGAACACATTTTACTACGTTATGTAGCCAAAATCAGAAACAATTTTCATAAAAATTTATAATATATAGTATATATTTTTTACTATTATTACAAATATAAATTGTAGCAATGCTTTCTTAAAACATAATAATTTATCTTGGAGCTTTTGCTTCAATGAAATTGGCATTAAAAGAATGACAGAAAAAGAGAAAAGCTTAATTCTAAGAAGATTAACGGATTAGTTAAAATATATTCTGTAAATTTTAATGATATTTCTGGTGATTTAGTATTACTATTTTATAAAATGTAAATTATAGGGAGACAGATATTTTAATGTTTCAAATAAACTGAAATAATATTCTACATAAATTTTAATTTTAAAGAAATTAATTTTTCATTTTCAATTCGATCTTTATTTCGTTTATATAACATATGTTTCTAACACTCGGTAAAAGCTCAGCTTTTAAAAAAAACTTGCACCCCGATTTATCAAGCAAATTCGCATGAACCAAAGCTCCTTAATCTATAAAACATTTTCCACCGCTTTCACCTCAACTAAGACCTACTTTTCAAGCAAACGTATTCCGTGTGGATTTTACAGTTCCTTAAGCATGCATAGCCAAGCATTCCTTTGAGTCTGCTAAAATCAACTCTATTCATTCAGCAGCCAAAATCGGGCGCCAAGAACACAGCAGCGTGGAACTACTCCGAAAACAAAGCTCGAAAAAGAAAGGAAAGAAAAAACAGAGGCCCGGAAAAGCTCGCGCGCGCACTCGCCACTTGACTCGGTTCTGCTCCCGTGCAGATAGCTCCGATTCAAAAGGCTACTTAGCTTTCGTTCGAAATTGAGCATGAGAGAGAGAGAGAGAGCGGACGCTTGCCCGAGGCGCAGTCAAAGAAGCTTAAAGCTCGCCTCGCTCTTAATACGCATTTAGCGTTATAATCGCGTTGCGGTGCTCTAATTTCCGCGCGCCCGAGCTTCGCATATAGCAAAGCTAAAAAAAAAGCGCCCGACTTTCACGGCTTTTAATTATAATTGGCCCAGCGAAATGAATAATCGCGCGTCAGCCGCGCAGTCACCCGAACCGTTAGATTAGCGCGCGATTTTCAGATTTCAATGCGGAGGGCGTCGCATATACGCGGTGTCTATACGTATATGTCGCTGCTTTGGCTTTTATTCGACTCGCGCCGGTGTTAATCTCGCCCCGGCGGAAACTTTCAATCCCCGGCCTTCCTTCCTTCTTTGGCCGCTTTTACTTCTATCCCGCGTCGCTGTAAAGTTCTCTTTGGGCAATAAAGCTCGCCCCGTTCTTGAGCCTCTCTCTCTCTCTCTCTCTCTCGTTCTCCTTCCCTTTGGCCTTATCCCCGATTTATATGCGCAATCTGCCCTCGGAGCTGCTCTTTTCAGATGAAATGGTACTTACGCCGAGTTATTGAGTTTATTAAGAGTTGGGGGGTGATTGAAAATGGAGGCTTTTTGTAATTGCTTGGGTGAGAGTTGATAAGCCAGAGAGAGAGGAGCTTCTTAAGTGTGGGTGTAGATGGTTTTCTAAGTTAATGGGTATGTTGAATTGGTGGAAATAAAGTTTTCTATTTTCTTAATGTTATTAGAATGTTAGTGACAATTTTTAGATCAGCCTTGGAGCTTATCTGCACCTATTGCTTACGTATCTTTATTGGATTGGCTCTACTTACTTGCTTGTATTAAAATAAAATAATTAGAAAAAACGACATTGTTTTTATTTTTTCTATTTATAAATAATTTTATTAATTAAACTAATTATTAAACTAACAAAACACTTCTGCTCTTCTCTTCTCACTATATACGCAAGGCTACTTTTACTTTGAAACAAAAGAGCTCTTCGTTGGCAAATGTTGTTTAACCCGAAAGTGGGCGCTATATTATCCTTACGCGTAGGTGCGAGAGGTTAGCTACGTAACAGCGCAGCCTAGGGACGTAAACAAGACTATCTACGGAAGAACCGAGAGCTAAAATTAGGGATGAAATTTGTCCCTCATTTGGTATAATATATAGGTACTACTCGGATTGTAATAAGAGCTGCAGTTTTTTAGTACGTTAATATTTCTTGAGCTCAGTATTGTTATTAAGTATTGTTATTAAATGTAAATGGAGTTACTTTAAATTTTAAACAATATATTATTTAATATTATTGTTGAAAATTTTATGTGTAATAGTTGAAAATCTTATGTACTTTTGCATTAATTTGCTTTTAATATAAGCATTGAACAAGTTACTCCTTGTACATGTACATCAAAATTAAATAAACAAATTTATCACTGTAATACTTCAAAAAATAAAATAAAAACCATTTAAAAACCCATGCCAGCATCACTTTGCCAAAATAATATAACTGCCAAGCAAGACCTTCGGCAAACAATAACTAACTAAAAGATTGGTACCTCAGCGCTTATATCCACAACCGTCACCATCGCTCACACAAACCCACAAACCACAGAAAAAAGTCTCCTCGAGAAAAAGAGAAAAAAATCTATTTGTCATCATCGAGGCGCCACTTAAACATCGTCCGCAGACTCGGCGCTCCGTCGCGCTTCACGACGCGTCAAGTGGCTCTTGCTCCCACTTCCTCGAGGTTATTAAAGATCGAAAGACTTTTGTCCGAATTTCCCGCTGGCGCGCTGAAGAAACGATAAAAGCTACTTTATCGCACGGAAGCTAGCCGCGCTAACAATCCCCCTTCTGCGCCTTAAAGCTCCCCGGCTATTCTCGCTTTTTGCGCTGCCGCCGCGCGATTTTACGAGCCCGTCGGCTAATAATAATTTTTCGACTAATAACGCGGATTAATAAAGCGGGGGGTTTTTTCCAGGCTAGTTTTAAAAATCACGTTTACGATTCGGAGCGTTATTGAATTTCGCCCCGAGAACGTCGAGGAGAGAGCGCGCGGCTGGAAAATACAGGAACTTTTACGAGGCGATGATACGACGGAGCATTTTTCCAGCGGCCCAGCCGGATTATGCCCTGTATATAACATTTTTCTGATAATTCTTTTATGTTCTTCTATATAAACGTAAAGGGTTATTTTTTACCGTGGCTAGAGCTGCAATACTATGGTGTATAGGAAATATGTGGGCTAGAGAATTTTTGGAAAAATGCACCTCGTAGCTTTTACTTCGGGTTATATTGCAAGTTATCGGATCTTTTAGGTTAAAAAAAATAACGTTCGCGTGGCTTGTATTACTACTGTGGTTTGAAATATAGAACGCTGGAAATTCGAAAAAAGAGAATTTTTATTACATTTTATTACCTACTTATATTACCTATTTATTTACATTTTAAGTAGTTTTATGAATATTCTTGAGTGAAATATATAATTGCATTTTTGTCTTATCAAATCAAAGTTAAAAATATACAATCCTTGAACGTCCTCAAAATAAACTTTTTTATCTTTAACTTAATTTCTTAATTTTCCCCTTTATGTTTTTAATTTTCCGACTACCCCTGCATAATAAAAACTTTTTCGCTTATCAAATCAAAGATAAAAATATCCAGTCCTCCATCCTTAAAATGAACTTAAAACTGAAACTTAATTTCGGAATTTCTTCCCTTAACGAGCCATAATGCATTAATACCCTGAATCTCGATGACGCTCGTCAGAACGAGCGGCGCCTCATTCATTAATCAATTATGCACACCTGACCTTTGACTTGGCTCTCTCCTTGGCTCGTCGCGACACTGCCTGGCGCGCTCTTCTCTTTTTTTTCTTCTCCTCTTTTGCCTTCGCTGAGAGCAATTTTTCTCCGTCGTGCACGGAGCTACGGTGAAACGTCGTAATTGCGAATCGATAAGGCAGCTTTTAAGACGCCAGGCGCAGCGCCTCGGAAAAGAGTCCAGCGGCGAGTGTATTTATTATGTCTTGGCGATGTTTAATTGAGTTCTAGTCGATTAAGAAGGTAATTAACCCTCGGCACACAAAGATGCTTGGTGGATGGATTTTTTTTGTGCCTTTGGATAAGAAGTTTGTTCAAAACTAATTAACGGAGATGAGAGGAAGCGCATGTTTTGTATCCTTGTAGTTTTGGCCATTGTTAACGTTTGAATGAAAAAAACTAATTATATTGCAAGAAGTGAATTGTACAGGATTGTAAAAATTCCGTGTAAAAAGATTTTTAATTAAGTGAAAACTTTTTTGCTGAAAAATTATGGAAGAAAAATGCAGTGTTTACAAATTTAATTATTTATTTTAATGAATACTTTTTCATTTTTAGTAAAAGCATTTGAACTGGAGGAAAATTAATTTTTTTATTGCATTATTTTATCACAAGGAAAGTAAGAAATTAATTAGCCTTATTTTATAGTGATTAACTTGATAAATAGTTGATTTAATAGGAAAAAATATAAAATAATAAATGACTGCAGAAAATTATATGTAGATTGCTGCTAATGATTAACAAAATTATATACGTATCCTACAATCCATAATAATTAGTTAAAACGTATTTACTTTACCTACGTCTAATAACATTTTTTAATTACAGTTTAAAATATAATAAAATATTTCTGAATTTCATGTAAATTTACGTTAATGTAATTGCATATTCATGTTTTTTTAACGACGTATCAAAAATTTAGCTTTTACTTCGTATACATTAAATTTAATGTACAATTAGCAATGAACATTATTTGATATAAAATTGAAAATATCGCTATAAAATGTATGAAGAATAAAAGTTAACTAGGACGTTTGACAATTTCTTAATAGATTTTCGATGTAAATTTCTATAAATATTCAACGCATCAATTTTAAATTATATTTTTAACATATTGATTTGAATTTTCATTCAAATATTCCATTTATTATTTAGTGTCTATTATCGTAAAGAGTCATCTCTCTGATAAATATGCAAACACGTTTATTATTTTATTTATTGCAAAAAACAACATTTTTACAAGTAGTATCAATCTCCAATTCGAAAATTCCACTTTATCCAAACACCCAGCCAATCCATAAACACATCCTCCCTCTAATCTCATAACCACTTGGCGATCCTCAGGCAGCTCGCTAAAAAATTTACAGCAAACGAACTCGACGAACAAGCCCGAGAGCATCGCGCCATCCCGAAAAAGAAGCGGGCCAACGAATTAGCTCAACTGCTACTCCCAGAGCTCCGGGGCGAGAAGAAAACCCATTACCGGAATACCCATTAAACTCGCTCGCGAATTTCGTAAATCGCGCAACATACACACACTCTGCAGCAGTAGCGCAAAGTGCCTCCAGCTAAGAAAAAAAAAAGCAGTACGAAAGTAACGCTGGTGAACCAATTCAATCCAATAACGCTCCTCCCCGGTAATTTAGTTATTCCGCGAAGCGACTTCCTTCCTCGAGAGAGAGAAAAAGGCGCGCGAGCTGGTCAAGCTCGGGGAAAATGAAGAAAAGGCTGATCGTTGCGTGGCATGCGCCTCGCGTACGAGTGATAATAGTCACCGTGCCTGGCTGATTGGAGTGCCTCGAATATGTGTGTATACGCTGGGAAAAGCGAAGAGGAGGAGAGAGAGCGCATAAAAAAGTTGTTGTGCGCGTGCGTGTCGGAGAGGCGCGCTTATCTTAAAATGTGCCCGATGATGCTCGCGCGAAATGAGCTTTTTTTCTGAAGTTATTCCGTTTGGTTTTTTGCTGCGGCTGCGGGGCGAGATTAGAGCCGGGCTTTTGAGGTTTCGTGTACGGCTTTTTGCCGGCTATGATGGATGTACGCTACGCTCGTTGCTTTGGGTTAAGTAATTTGCCTTCTGGAAAGTTGGGAAATGAAAATGTATGGGTGTAACGTATGGATTGTACGAAAGAATGTATGATAGCTCTGGATAATTATTTTTTGTGTCAGAATGATGTACGGGCTGGTAATGAGTAAATTTTGTTCGTTATACTTATTTTGTTGTGTTAAATAATAATGATAATTTTACAAATCGCAGAATGGCAGCTTTAGTGAGCTTTTGTTTGTCTGTGATAATATTAATTCAAAATTTCAAATAATAATAATTCGAGACGTCAGAGAGTACGTATATACGGGAATGGATTTCATAAATCACATTTTTAGGATAAATCATATTTTTCAAATGTCAGTATCAGGTTGCAGTATAGCATTTTCCAGAGAAAATCGCATTGCAGTTTCAGAATTAAGCTACAGAAAATTCAGTAGTGATTTTTACCAAAATGTTCAACAACAAAATTCAATCCAAGCATCAACAAATGTAGAATCCTACATTTCATTCTTTACATATTCACAATTCTGAAAGAAGTACAAATAGGATTTTTGACCAGTGGGATGAAAACGACCTTCCCGTAATATTTTTACTGTACTTCGGCAGTAAATCTTCCTCCCATTGCCATCCCCGTCAAACTCGGGCTTATATCTTCAAAAATCAAATCAGTTTGAAGACACGCCCATCCCCAACAACCAGTTACCCCGCATATACAATGTTTCTCAGCGTCGCTCCGCGGGTAAAAGGATCAATACGATTTTCTCGAAGACCCCCCTCCTCGTAAATATCGGCGTAAAAGCCGCATATCCTCGGCAGCGCCTTTTTTCGTCTTCACGTAGATTGAACCGCCTGTCTCTCTGGATGTGCCTGAAATCAACCATAAAGCTTTCACGCGATCACCAGGCTGATTCGTATTCAGTCGTGCATTGCGGATGCAGGTTGATCAACCTTGTATTCTCCGGGCTCTCCCCCTCTATTACTGTTTGTTATGCGGTTTATGGTGTTTTGGGTATATGCAGCTTTCTGTGTATTTGGTTTTTGCTGGGTTTCTCTACGCTTGAAATATTAAGCATCTTGGATTTGGTGTGCATATGAAGTTTTCGGGTTTATGGATTGTAGTTTATTTCTTTGTTTTTTTCTTTTTATTTTTTGGAGGTATGAATGTTGTTTATTTTTTTATTTGTTTTTACTATTTATGACAAAAAATGTTGGCTCTTTTCCATTTTTTGATTTATCAAACAGACAAAAGTAAATAGAAAAAGCTGCGTCTTGATCAATAAAATAAATGACAAGGCTATAAAAATATCCATTCAAAAGTCTGTACTTTTTAAATAGATTTATTTATTTTCCATTAAGTCGAAAACGAGTCAAAAGATACAGATTTACTATTAATTTTTTAATAGTTTATAACTATTAATTATTATTTATTTATTTTCTTTCACGGAAAATAATTAATTTTATTAATAATAGAAAATGCGATCGTTTGGATAAAATACTTAATACATTGAAAACGTTATTCGACAAGAGCTTTAGCAAAAGCTGCCTAGTGAAAGCGAGGATACGTAATAATTTCTGATATGTATTGATGTGGAGAGCTATTAACTTCGATCTCGAGACTGAATCGAGGTAGCTAATCCGCTAGATTTTCATGTTCCTACGCATATGCGATTGATTGCTAGAGCTTAATAATCCTGAGTGTTTACGGTTATCCATTAAACGCTAGTCCGATACGAAAGCAAACTTATTCGAAGAAAAATGGTCTATTAAGTATTAGTAGAACCCTTTTGAAAAACAGACAGATTCGCGAAATAGAAAACTTTATCAATTTTGCACATGTCTTTTTTTTTCAAAAGGGTTCTACTAATACTTAATAGTCCATTTTTCGTCGTCTATATTAATACCGATATCAATCAACAAAAACAAAAGTTCAAAATATTTAAATAATTTTTAAAAGATTTAATTGATTAATATAAACTTGAAGTAATTACATTTTGATAAAAAATTGGGAAGCATAAATAAAAAGAAAACAGAGGCAATTCGCATTTAAGTAGATAAAGGGTAGGATTGTTCAGACATTGCTCAACAGATACTTAAAAATGCATAAAACTTACTTTGTTTGCCATAAATCAAAACAATTTATAATCTTATCTAAAATATTTTATTACAATTCTTTCAAATAAATTTTGACGAAAAATATTTTCTCTGAAATTCAATCAGATTCAAATCATCTAAAACATAAAAAAATGAAAAAAAAAAATCTTCAAAGAAAGTCACAGAGTAAATCTTTCAAAAAAATATTCTCAAATATCAAAGATCGATATGAAATCAATACTAAACAAATCCCCACCCCAATAACAACTAAAAAAATCCTGACTTTCCACTTCAAATTTGCCAAAAAGCCATTCACTCCAGCCGGCTCTTTTGACACCTGCATCACGCTCCTAAAACCCGAGCTCTCATATAAGGCTAAGGCACGCGTGAGTCGGCGAAACTATTTCGGCTATCTCGAGATTCCCAAGGCGAACGCGCGCCGATAAAGAAATCGCATTTTCTCCAGATTCGCGCAATCGCACTGGATTTCTTGCATTTCGAATCTGCAGCGCGCGTCTCCGCACGCGCTCGAATTCAGCCGGAGCTGCTGTGCGCGCGTGCGTGCAGAGGAGGGGAAGTTAAGACAGCCGATGGGGGATAGTGAAATTACGTTCGCCGTGCTGTATGCATAAGAGAAGTTTATGCTGATCCTCGCGACTGCTGATCTTTTCGGCGTCGGAGCCCGAGAGCCGTTTTTGGATTTGTAGCTTTTGTGGTGCTGGCGGAGGGCGTTGACGTTTCCTCTCTGTCGTAAATTTCGAAGGGAATAAAATCGGAGCGCGAATGTATTATGCGATATGCGATGCTTGAGGCGTTGCTGAGATCAGATGGCACGTTTAGTTTTGCATCTGAGATGGTTAATACGAAATTGCCTGGATTCTTGATTCTTTTATTTGAAAGTGAAACGGATTGGGAATCAGTTTGCTGTATAATTTTGTTAGACTGCTGCCAAATATGCCAGACAGTTTAGACTTTTTTTTTATATAGTCACTGGAATATTTAAAAGTCCGTTTTGACTTTCCGAATAATTTGTTACATCAAGAACTCAATCCGACTTGACAGCGTCAACGGCCGTGTTCTCAATAATAGAATCCGCGCGAGCAGCCAATCTGAAATCTCATTAACTCGCTCGCTCGGACTCCGCGTAAAAATTCGTTGATTTTCACCCACGCGCTCCATCTGATATTAGCTCTTTGAAAACAAAAATAGAAAAAAGAGAAACAAAATCCCTCACTGCCGCTTTCAATTTAAATTCAGTATTCACTTCCGTCGTCACGTACGTCGCTCAAAAAGAAAAAAGAAGAAAAGCAGTCGTTCGTATACACCGTTTCAATTTTTTTTTTTTTTTTTCATAACGAGGTCGAGCTGTTGAGCCCGGGTCGCTGATGTCGCTGCCTCGGGTAATTACCTTATTCAGCGCAGTACGCTATGCCAGCGCTCGCAAAATTAATGCGAAAGGTTTGTTATCCCGAGCACGGAATGGCGCACATCTTGATGTTTATTGGTATTAAAACGAGCGGGAGGAGTCGTTTTATTTTTCGAGATTTCCCCGTGTATGCCCTCGCGTAGCGTGCTAATTGGACGTCGGATGTATATAATAAGAGATTAATAGCGTCGCGGACCTCGTTTAGTATAAGCAAGAAGATTCTGGGTTTGTCTGGGCGCTGCCGTGGCGGTCGGCGGAGATAATAGAGCAGCAGGATTCGGACCGAGCACGCCATATGATAAATCGTCCGAAATTTATATAAGCTTGCACAATGGTACGTACGTTTCGGCGAGGCCTGAGAAAAACTTGAACAAAGGGATGAACTTTATTTACTGGGGAAAAAAAGATAAAAAATGCTCTTTGCTCTTCTCGAATTTAAGTAGAAAAACGTATAATTTCGTACGATGCGCACGTGAGATATCGATTTGTTATGTCTTGGCTTTCCAGCATTATCTCTAGAATAAAACATCGCTCATAAAGAGCCTTATTAATCATTTTATAACAATAACTTTTTACATTCTTTTACATCACACGAAATTTCCTTAATTCTCCCAAAAAAAATATCAACCACAATTAACGAGCAAGATCGAAGTAACCTATCAATCCCTACCATAAAAAAAAAATATCGAGAAAACAAAAAATTGCAAGCCAACTCTCCCCTTCCAGCCCCGATTTAACCGAGCACCGCAGCTCGATAAATTTGCCCAACACTCATCTGGCGGCGGCGATGGCTGCACTCAACCGGCTGCATCGCGGTTATACGATCTTGCACATCTCCCGGCACTTGACCGTGGATCGTATGTATATTCCAAGACGCCAGGGCCGTTAAGACGCGCCGTATAACTTTCCTACAGAAGCGAAGTGGATACGACACCGGTCGCGTAGGTTGAATACGTAGGTACAGGGTCTGTTGCTTTCTTCAGTTGAAACGACTGTGGTCCATCGTTAAGAGATCCGCTCTAATTTTGCATCAACGCAGCAACGAGCTTGCAGAATTTGATATTACGCGTGGGCGGTGCGCGATAATACGAGGAATAATTATGCAGGAGGATGGATACTGCGAGGTTCGAGGCTTCGAGAATATCGTAGGCGTAAGCTGGCTTTAGACGGAGGTTCTGTTTGTGGGTATATTGTTTCTGATAAGCGTTAGGTAAAGAGCGATTTTGCTTACGGATAAGGCTTTCGTTGGAATATCGGTGAGAGGAAAATGGTTTACGTATTTAAAAGTCAAAGGGCTTCGGGATAAAATTGAGCTTGCACGCGCTGGACAAACTATTTGGAGAAATTATTACTGACGTGAAAGGACTATGATTTTTTAAATGCGCTTTCGCGAAATAAGCTTTTACTGCCGCTGTTTCAATTTGAAATTGGAAATTCAAAAAGTAATTTCAGCCTCGGGTTGGCAAATGGAGGTTTTAATTTTTTGCTCGAATAAGAGAGAATGTAATGTTTAAAGAGTAAAGCGGCCGGTAAAAAATAATGGTTATTTAACAGTTTAAATTCATTTCTATTTCGCTTTGGGAAAACGTTGAATAAATATTTTAAAAAAACTATGAAATATGAGTGGCTTTTCATAAGAGAAGTGCTGCAAATATAAGCTTTTTCTTTCGATCAGATATAGAAAGTTCAAAAGTTAGTATTTGGATTTAATTTTAGTTTTATTTAAATAAAAGCGAAACGAAAAATCATCAAATAATTGTGTACAAACGAACTTAAAAAAAAACACATCTCAATACCGAAATATAATATTTCCATCTCTAAATCCAAACACGCAATAATTCGAGAATAAGCACCACTCGTGTTTCACAAAAAAGCCAACAATATTCCAATACACACTCCATCATTTTTTTTTATCATCAACCAAACGCTCCCCCAACAAACCTCAACTTGACAAACCCAGCCTCGCTTCTCACCCAGCCCTGCTGCATCTGATGTATGAAACGATTAAATTTTTTTCACCCGCCCCTTTACCAATCTCTGCTCATCTCGCAACGCTTCATACAACCCCAGATCTCTTTGTTGCCTTACTTCTCGTGGATCTCGGTCGACGTCTCCGTCGCGTTATACTGCCGCGTGTGTTGCACGCGAAACGTACACTCGGCGCTTTGTCAGCGTAATGACCAGCGGCGTATATGTTTTCTAAAATTGAACTGTCCAGCTTTACGAGGCGTTTAACGAGTCGCCGTGCTGGCCTGCTTACGCTTCGTGTTTGTGCGCTTTGCGAGGCTGCGATAAATTGTCCTTTATTATTGCTCTACTTTGGATTTCGAAACGCAGTTCGTCTCTGGAATTGCGGGGCGAGGTTACCGTGGCAAGGGAGATAAACTCGATGTGTTTGTAAGAATGCTTTTATTGAATGTCTGGAAATCGCGAGTCATCGACGCGCGATGAGCGAGTCGCCAAGGATTGATGCGTCGTCGTTGTGAATTTTTTCGTAAATATTGCCTTTTTACTGTATTTTAAGTATTGAAGAATGGGCAAGTTAAAATTAAATAAACTAACTTTTTATTTAGATTTACAAAGAAACTTTATACATTAATATTAAACGATCTAACCCGAAAAAGTAAAACATTTCAACATTTTAAATTATTATTTTTTTTAGATCTAGGTTCCGGTTTAGAGGCATCATTTTCTTAGCGTAACTATACCATTATCCTGTCTTTTAACTCTACTGCAAATGAGCGGGTTCCACTTTTTAGACAACACCATAAAGTAATGCTACAAAATTTTAGAAAATTATGCACCATATTCATACTTTATGTGCAGGCTTAGCCGAGTATAAAAGCTTTAATAATTTCACCGCCTTTCTCGTAGCAATTAGCAATATTAAAGAGAAAAATGTATAATGCGCTTATAAATTAAGCTCAACTTATCAAAACGTTCTTTAAAAGCGCATGGAAAAAAGTTCGTTTCTACTTATATTTCAAAAAAACGTGCACGATTTAAATTTAATCAATTCCTAATGAAATTTCCATTTTGAAACATTTTGCAAACTGTCTCTGCACTCAATCCCTCACTGTTTGAACTTCTAAGTAAAGAAACATTCGAGTTCGTCACAAAACTTTGCAAACTCTTACCTATCTGACGGTCCGAGCAAATTTAATCTTTAACCATCTCATTTCTTGAAAACATAGTCTTGTCTAAAAAGTCATTTCCAGGTACCAGCTAGGAAAAAGTATGAGATCGCCTTTATCAATTAAACAAATACCTCAAGCTTCTCCGTTAACGTCCTCGAACTTTTCATTAGCTCTTTCTCCGCACGTGCAATAAACTCTCTCTCTCTCTCTTTCTCGCTAACTTTCTTATACTATACCTTACCTTACCTATATCTTTTCTCTTTCCCGCTGCTGGCATGCTAACTTTTTAAGCTCTTCCACATCGATCGGAGTATAGGTGTGGCTTGCGATGATTTGTGTAAGCTTCTAATCAAAGTGCGCGTATATAGAAATAGTTTGATTTATTCTTTTTTTATAATAATTAATTTATTTACAATAAAAAATCGCAATTAGAAGAAAGGACAATATATGTTTTTGGACTAACGATCTAACAGAAAGTAACGTTTTCTCAAGCTCTTTCGATGCTTTGTTTTTTATTATTTTGACAAAAGCTCATCCTCTCTTATGGCAACCGTCAGCGTGAAAGTCTCTCCATGCCCCCTCGAATTATCGATTGCCTAAGCAATCGGAGGAGGGGAAAAGCGACCCCAGACGATCCTTGTGATCGCTGTATACGCAACCTGCACAGTTATAACTCTATCTTACACTGTGTTAAGACACTTCAATCTCACCTCTCTGTAGTTACTCATTGAGATTTCTTCACGTCCTAGACTAGATCATTTCTTTTCACGAAACAAATTTTGAAGTTTTGTTAATAATTATTCCAAACAAATACAATTCGACTCTTGCTTTCTTATTCATTACGGGCTCGCGCGTGATCCAGCAAAAAAAAAGGGTAAGCTTGCAAAAAATGGAGGGGGCCTCGCTTCATTAAGCGCGCGACTACGACACTCTTATAGGCTTTCTAAACGCTCGATTATGTAGGTGGGAGTAACGATCGAAGATAGCTGGTCCTCCGACCGTGCGCGTTCCCCTTTTACGAGACTCATTAAACTTGCACAGGGAGAGGGTGTATTATGCGCTTAACTTTTTTTTTGAGAAGAGGAGAAGGGACAAGAGGAAGACGCCGTTCGATCGGAAAATCGCTGGATTATTATAATTTCTAATTAAGCCCGTTAGTTGGAGCTTTTTTTGTAACAGGGTTGGAGCGGGGATTTGAGGCGTGATAATTAAATTTTTTAAATGATTTGAAGAATGACTATTTTTTAGTATGAACTCTGAAACACTAAAACTTTTAATAACATTTTACGAAGCTATTACACTTAAATTTTTGTGAAACAAAAGGTAATAAATATTTATAGCGCATAAAAGTTTATGCTATGGAAGAATAGAACATTCCGCATTTTATCTTTAAAGTTTCTTTGTTACGTCAGTCTATTGTCACCCTTCAAAAGATGTTACGGCAATAGAGTGACATAATAAAATTGTGAATCTTCTACGCTTTTCGAAATATAAAAATTTCAAAAGAATTTATTGCAACGTTCAACGGAGATATTAACAAAAAAATGTTTGGAAGCAGTTAATTTATTTAATAATTTAATAAAACTTAATAATTTGGTCTATAAAAATAACCTATTATTTTTTAGCACCGATTCCAGAAAACAATTTCATCCTTTCACGCATTAAAACATGAAATTCGATCACAGAACAATACACGAGCTTATAAAGGAAGGAAAGTGAGCGACTTAGTCCATTACCATTATGTAAATTGGAAATTCAAATTAAAAAATACCTCTCGTTACCACCCCCCGTTCGTATCCACAGGATCCTACTTATATATTCATTACGAGTCTTTTCCTCTGAAAAAAGCTCACGTAAGCGTGTTCGATTTAAAGTTGAAGCGCGGAAAAGGCGTTGGCAGCGTCTTGCTTCATTAAAGCCGCGATTCAAAAGATTCGAACGAGCGATTAACGGAAGAAACGAGGAGTAACAGCTTTTTAGGAATCTCTAAGAAACTGGCTGGAAAGTGTATATAAGACGCGCTTAAGCTTTTTCAAGGGGATTAAACGCAGGTGGATTTAGAGGGCGATCTAGCAGTTTGTTAATCGTAGATGGGATTATTTAATTGGATAAAGGATAATTTTCTAATCTTGAATTAAAATGAACTGTAATAATGATAATCTTTTACAATACTTTCTAAATTCTATTAGCTGGTTTTGGTTGGAATATTAACTTATGTAATGTTAAAATTATTTTAGTTGTTTTAGAGAAGGGATAATAATTCAAATAAAATAATGGTAATAAATAATTATTTTTATTTAAAAAATTTCATGACTTGCATAATCAAAAATGAGTTCGATAATTTAAAATCAACGTATCTCTTATACAAAAATCTTTCATGTTAGTACACTTCTTTTTTCTTCTTTCATATAAGGAAAAACTTTTCAAGATGTTTTTTTTTACCTTGCAGCGGGATTTCTTAGGTTTAACAGTGACTTTTTTGTTACATCGATAAGCATTGCAAGGTGTACAACAACAATCGATTTGTTATATTTATTTTTTTTCGGGAGGTTTTTGCATCGCTGGTCTCATTGAAAACAGAACTGCGATAAACAGTACCATCAATATAATTTACATTCTCTTTATATCTATATCGAAATAAGTGACTTACTCATCGTTATATTATACATAAAGTATTTTACACGACATATCGTACCACCTTGATTATCGTATTTAATTCACTAGAGATGAGTTTACGATCGCTCGAACACTTTATGTAACACTTTTTTTTTTAATTCAAGCTAAATGTCCCTATCATAAGAGTAATACAATTATCTTTTTACATTTATATGTATATCTCTATTTTTAGGTATATCTTTTTCGATAAGTTGTGAATAATATAATTTTCATAGAAAATCTACCAATTTAATTAATATTAAACAACAGGGACATTTACTTTCACTTTTACTTACATTACACTCCAGTAACAATCAGAATGTGGATTCTATTAAGTTCACATTCATTAGATTCCGCATAAGCTTTACATAACATTTTTAGGTTTCATTAGCTTTTCAGTAGTAGCAATATTAGTAAAAACAGAATTAAATAATAAAATAAAAATCGGATGTTTTATGAATGAACGTAGTTTTAAGAGGGTATTGAAGGACTGTTAGATTAATTTATTATTTTTATATTTAAAGTTTAATAATTTTAATATATTTAAATATTCTTTAGAAAGTGGCTTGCAGAGCCCTCATTTGATCGTAAATATTTGTAAAGAAATTTTCAAACGAATAAGATATCTAATAATTAGAAGATAAATGCTTTGTAATCTTATTTGCTTGAACATTTCTTTTATTTACAAGCCACTTTTTAAATGGAATATTCTTATGATGTAGATATTTTTATTTAGAAAAAAATTCTTCAACCTCAACAATACTTGTAACGTATTATTGACAAGCTATCCTTCAACACCTTCTTAAGAGGGTGTATCTTGTATTTATCCTATTTATAGAAACCAAAAATATATTTGAACAGAAAAGACCCACAAAATTCCTTCAGTAATCCTGCTCCCTCTCTCTTGCGCTCACGCGCCAAAGAAATAAGGAGTCTATAAGTACGTGTGTGCGTATACGCCGCGGTTTTTTTCTATATATTCGATTTATATATAATACGCAAACCTAAGCCATCGATGCTTGGCTCACGTGCGCATGTGTACAACAAAGATTACATTTTATATTTCTAAAATCGCATATTCGCTGCACGAATTTCGTCTCATTGTTTTTTGGCCGCTTCTTTCCTATGCTCGTGCATTTGTCTATAACGGAGGAGACGTCCCTCTTAGTGAAGTGCGTGAGTTGACGGACTAAAGCTTGCGGGATAAAGTGGATTGTTTGTGCTGAACGCCCGATACTTAATGTCTCGTTAGGCCGAGCTATTCCGTTTTTTTTTCACTTGATAGTCATAAGGAAGAACCCTGGCTCTGTGTTTGGGGATAGTTTCCGCTTTTGGATAATGCATCGTTTGCTTAATAGTCGGGAAATAAAAACATAATTTGTACATCGTTTATCTTCTTAGAGAAAGATAAAGAAGCTTTTATGTTGGAATATATCAGAATCAGACTATCTAAAATATTTTTATGAATAAGTGATATTTTCATTCAGTAAATAGCTACTGGTTATGACACGAGTTCTTCCTTACGTACAACACATAGTTAGAGAGAATGGTAATAAGCTCAAATTCGGCAGCGTTGATTGTAGCGGTTCACTTACAAACGCGTTGTTACGAGTGAGCTACAATCATATTCTTTTTTTTTATTTTGTTTTGCTTCTTAGAAATAATTGTTAGCAAATATCTTTTGTTGATAAAACAAAGATTCATACATCTTCGTCGTTATATTACAAGTGACCTTGAATGCATAAACATAAGAAAAAAGAAAAGCATACTTCTATTGTCGACGATTTATATACATTTATTGTAGTCATTGATACAAGGTAATATCAGGAAAAGTATTTGCTAACATTTTCTATAAGTATAAGCTTCTACAAGAAATCTCTTATCCGTGAGAAATCAACGATAAAACATTGACGCTCATCAATTTTTTTCACTTTTTTGGCTAATTACAATACTTATGCGTTAGTCGAATATTTGGTACATTCGGGCATCAATTGACAATCCTCGAGGGTACGTCAAGCGTACGCTCGTCTAGCGTCCCAATCGATTTCAATCCATCGGGTTCGTCGCATTTTATAGGTATCTTCTGCCTTTTGTTTTTTTTTTCAATTTTCCCTTTTTCCTGAAAATTACATTTTTTAGGTGAACAATGGAAAATATTTGAATGGATATAAGGATTAAATTAGGCATGTAATACGAAACGGAATTATAGGACAATAGAAGAAAGAATCAGCAGCTAGTCAATGTTGGGCAAAACTTATCGTGTTAAGAATCGAATGGAAGGATGGAGGATGAACGGGGTTATACTAGAAGGGGAGTAAGAGGAAATGAGAGTGATCGAATTTAAGCTCCGATCTTCAGTCTCCAGTCTTTCCTCGAAAATTCGAGGCATCCGCTTTCACACAGTACAACGAAGTTCGTATTCTTTTTTCAACAAAATGATCGCTTTCAAAGGAGATAGTCCGACTATCTAAGACTTTATTTCACGTACAAATTTTCTCGTAACTATCTATTTCGTCTTTAAACCTGGTGCGATTTCACTCACATCAGGAAATAGCGTTCACATTTATTTCTCCGACAATTCTTTGTTACAACTCTTGTAACAGTGTTCCAACGAGCTACAAAGTACACCGTTACTTTCGAAACATGCCATTAATCTTCGCAACTACAGCTCTCCTCTGAAAATTCGTCTGTTTGTTCCCTGATTTCAAAATCGATTGAAATTTGTAAAATTGTAATTTGAAGTCTACACTTTGTTCTCCTTTTACCACATTTTACACTTGCGTGAGTAAAGTGAGCTGGGTACCATTTTTTAGTCCATCTTTGTCCCTTTGCTGATTTGGTCCTGGATCCCTAACTTCGCTTGTCACAGTGATGTTCGATCGAGAGGTCATTGTCACTGTCGTAGTTGATGTTTTGCTAATCAGAAGGCCGCGTTCGTTCTCTTCGTCCTCGCCGTCGTTCTTCGAATTGCCAGACGTTACCAATTTGTTAGACTGAATACGTTCAGCATTTGCTTTAGCCCGTCGAGGAAATACGCTGTTTTCGATGTGCAACGTCGCGTTGATATCTTTACCAGCTGCACACGTGCATGCTTTGAGGAAGCTCTTTTTGAAATTGTCGCTTAGGAAAGCGTAGAGTATTGGATTCATAGCACTGTTGGAATAGCTGAGAAAGCCTGCCAGTAGAAAAGTCGTGATGGTGATACGTGACTGGCACTGGTTTGGCTCGGTATAGATGAGCGCCATCTGTGTTAGCCAGTAGGGAAACCAGCAAATAATGTAGACTGTGATGACGGTAAGCACGAGTCTAGTAACTTTCCGATGCGATCGCTTCTTTTCCTTAGATTTGTTCTTGGGTCCGACAGTTTGTAATTTCCTGATTACCAGAAAATAAAAGATGAAGATTAGTGTGAGTGGTATTGCAAAGCCAAGAATAAAACTATACATAATGAAGGTAGTCTGGCCACCGTGACCATCGGGCCAGTAAATGTTGCAGCTCATCTGACCATCCTGTGTCTCCATTGTATTGGCGTAAAGAAATACGGGTATCATGAAGATGGCACTGGTAATCCAGGCCGTCAAAGAGACTATTTTAGATATGAAAGGTGTGCGCAGTTTAGGCGACGAGATTGGATGACAAACGGCAATGTAACGATCGGCACTCATGATAAACAGGAATATACTGCTGGTGAACTGGTTGACGCTAGTCGTCGTCATGTAGGCCTTGCACATGAACTTACCGAAGGTCCAAACTCCGAGGCTCATAGTCGTGACAAGAAAAGGTATACCGACGAGAAAACACTCGTCGGCTATGGCCAGATTGACGATGTAAGTGTTAGTAACGGTCTGCATTTTGGAAAAGCGCAGCACCACGTAGATGACGAGAGTGTTGCCAAGCAAACCGACGATGCAGATAATCGAGTAGAGAATCTGGTGGAGTAGTGTGATAATGGGCATATTCGCATCGCAATCGAGCGGCATCGTGATATTTTGTTGGCTGGCATTGTCGGAGCCAAAGTCGAGCAAAGCCCTGGAAATGTTGTTCATCATAGCCGCGTTGCTCGTACACTGCTGGCCTAATCGGACGACAATGCACCTCGACCACTTGAATTCTGCTTCTCGAGGCTTTCGCTCTCGACGACCGTTGTCGAGCAGATTCCGCCAGTTTTGGAATTTCGGAGCAAGTAGGCTGGAAGGAGGATTACTGGTCTTCTAGATGGTACGAGAAGTCGTATGTCGTATTAGAAGAGCTTTCTACTTGGCATAATAATGAAGTACTTAAGTGTCTCCTCAGGTATGCGGGAGCTCATCTGATTATTTGCTGATTGAGCATAGAAAGTAGATTACCATTCATCAACGCCGCAAATTGTGGATTCCTGATTAGTCTTATTGAATGTAAGACTGTAACATCCAATTATTCTGAAACAGAAAAAAGACACTATTAAGCATTGATAAGTCTGAGAAACAATTTTAAAAATTGAAACTTGTATTCTATTAAATATATTCATTTTTTGGAAAAATATAATCCTTAGTGTACTTTTATATATTAAAATTAAAATATTTAGTTTCAAATTTATAAGTCAAAGTATTAACGAATATGACCTAAGAAAAAAATGTACGATAACAAGTTTTTTTTTAATTAAAGAAAGAATCTTTTAGAGAATCTCTTTTGTTTTTTTTTGTTTTTTAATGTATTTGGAACTGTAATGCGTATCTATCATCTTCATCTCCTAGCGCTTCAGTATCATCTTTCATGACCTGCAAGTGCGGCATCATAAAGACACTCAACGGACTCCGTTAAAGTGACGTTTGACCCTGCTGCTAACTACTGAGCGGCCGTACACGAAAGGCAAGCTGTATCGAGAGGCTTTGTCGACCTACAAAGGAAATCATTCATGCGTATGTAGCCGTCTACATCGCCATATACATAGCCCATCGTGGCAGCAGCGTGGAATTTTGATTTTGCCTCACTCTATTCACGGGCAAGTACAACTTGGGCAACTTGAGGCCTCTTAGTGGGAAAGCATTCTCTCTCTTCCTCTCTCTCTCTCTCTCTCTCTCTCTCTCTCTCTCACTCTTTCTCTCTCTCTGTTAATACTTTGGCCTCTCGAGACAGCTGAATGAAAGAGTCGCAAGCGAAAGTAGAAAAAGATGAATTATTTGCATTCTGATTTCAAAATTTTTTTTTATTCTAACCAATTAGAGTTTTACTCAAGATATACATAGCTGATTGTCAGAAAGATGTGATTTGATGTCTGTAATTGAATTACTAAAGTTTTAAAAGCTTTCTGAATTATCAGCTAGATACTTCTACTAAAATAAAACACTTCTACTAAATACGAAATAATGATTAAGTATTTCATATAAATTTATATGAATGTTGCGGTATATGTAGTCTACATGTCATTATCCTTGCGTGACTGCGAAGAGAAGTGTTATTAATGATTTTATTGGGTTTCAGATTATATGAAAATTGGTTCAATAAACTACTTGGTTTTTAAAAAAAGATAATAAATCTACAGTAAGGGAACTTTTCTTTATTAATATCTTATCTATAATAAATTTCTTTATTAATCTCAATTTACAACATTTAGCGGAGAATTTCATTGTATTAAATTTCATGGATGCTATTAGTTCTATAAAGTTCTCTTGTTTTTTTATTTGCTCCAAAGAGCATCCTACTGACAAATATGACAAAATTAAACTAGCGCAACGTATTTTTCAATCCATAATTCTTTAGGGCTCATGCATCAGTGTTGCATTTACAAAAAGGAAATATTCGTGGTAAAAATGCGTGTAAAAATAGAAAGGGAAAAAGAAGAGAAAGAAGCTGAAGCGCATAGCTGAGATGCGCGCGGGCGTCCCTGAAAGCCTGGAGGCCAATAGCCGACAAAGGTGTCTTTCATGCTTGCCCGCACGCCTGACAGTTTTCAGTATGAAACTGCAAAATGAAGCCTGGGGGTCGTGCGTGAAATGTTTATAAGTCGTTGTGCGAGCTTGCCTTTGCTTGCCCTCGCGATATGAGACGAGAAGGAAGATGCGCTACTTTTTGGACTCTCCACCTGTCTTTTTCCGTATACTTTTTTTTATATTTTTTGTTATCTTAGCTCTGGTTCATTCTGGCAAAGTCTTTTCGAGAGTTTTTCTGAGGTCGCTACTTAGTTTATTACGTAATAAACAAAAATTTTTAAAATAAAATTTAATCGAAGATAATGTTGAGCACGTAAGTAGAACAAAGAGGCGTGAAATGTTGATAAAGACTTTTAGAGACTAAAACTGTTTATTTAAAAGTAAAATATTTTTCTCCTTGAGAATATAGTAGAGCATAAAATATATTGTAAATCTTCTAATTAAAAATTTTTTTCGATATCAACTCGATAAATCAAACTTTTTTTCCTTATCCACTCTCACTTTTTTCAACTGTTTGTATTTCTCTAAGTCTTCATCCAACGTATTTTTCTCCTCGAATATCCAAAACTAAGAGGACACAAAGGGTATGCGCGCCCTGCGGAGGCCGAATAATATACGCGTGGATAAAGTGGTCCCCGAAGTGTGACCGTCTTGGACGACGTTTGCGGCTTCACTTATTCATTTCTTACGAGCCGGCAGTGAGAAGCCGCGAAAGCCCTGCGCAATTCTTTGTTCTTCCATGACGGGAGAAAAGGAAAAACTGGAGCCGACAATCGTTTTCTCATCTCTCTCTCTTTCCTCTATTTTTTTCTCCTGTTGCTGGAGCCCCGTGAGCGTGTTTAACATTGGACTTGCGGGAATAAGCGACGGGAGTGGAGGGAAAACGTAATAAAGTATAGTCGGCTTGGTTGCTTTGTCGCAAAAGCGGAGACGAGCGCTTATATACAAGCGCAAGGTAAACAAATTACGCGCTCAAATATGAAAAGGGTGAAAGTTACCTTCGTAATAACGCGGCTTGAGAAGCTTAGGAAATCACATCTTGACCGAGCAAGCGAAATGTATCTGTCTACGAAATTATTATTAACGCTGGCTTCTGAGGTTTTTTCTTTAGCTATCTTTCTAAATGCTTACTTAAAGAACGAATCATTTTTGTAAAATGTACGCTTCATAGATAATTTACAAGTTTTTAAAATATATTAAATAGAATTTTTTTTAATTAAATTTTTAAATCATGAACTTGCTGAATCATTGAACATCATAAAATTGATTAATGTACATGTTTTATAAAAGTTTCGTGAATAATTTTTCTTGTCCCAAGTATAGAAGCAAGCGAGCCATATTTTCTTTTGCTTCAATCATCAATTTCAAATTCAGGATTGGGGTCTCCAAAATTTAGAAAAATTTAAAAAATATTATTTTTCTAAAGACAATTTTATAAAAATTTAATTAATAGAAAAATATTTTTTCATGAAAATACTAATAATAAATAATGATTTGCTTTTGAATCAAGTAGTTAAAAAAACAAAAACTGTTGATCGTCGGATGCAAAACAGAGAAAACGTTGGAGTCCATGTTGAATTCTGCATTTTCATTTTCAAGAAAGTCATTCGAGAGACAAAACGTCTGGAAACCCGGAATAAGAAAAAGATTGCACATCTTGAATAGTAGATTACGTACAATAATGCTGACTTTATAGTACTCCACGAAAATTGGCATCTAACCGTATGAATGTCTAGCCTCCATTTCTAATCCAACAATGTCGAAATAGGATAGATAAAAAATTAAGAAAAAAAACTTTTAAAAAAAGGAAAATGAAACAGGCAAGAGAATTCAATAACCAAAATAAATGGAAAATTACTTAATAGGCAAACACCTTGTATCTACTACACAACTAAAATGTATCTACACAACTAACAAAAAGAGAATGTGTGTAAAGCTGAAAAATCCAAAGAAGAAGAAAATAAAGATCTCTTGAGATGAAAAAGGAAAAAGCGAAAGGATGAACAGAAATAGGTATGCGAGGAAAAAGTAAAGGAACCCTAGCAGAAGAAGACGTTGGCTGATTTTAACCGACTTGGATACTTGTGTTTCATGGAATTATATCAGAGCTATTATTTAAATTCAAAAACATGCGCAACTTTTAATTACTTTAAGAGATGCAGTAAATAATGCACTTTTTTAATCCAGCAGGGATTATTGGACTAGTCAAATATATATTACGCCAGCCTTAATATGATAGCCTTATCTTCAATCAAATAAATTCTGGATATTCTTGATAAATATGAATTTTGTGAAATATGAAACCCTTAAAGATACTAATAATTCTAACAAAAAGGGCAGATTTTTCAAACGTTGATACGCATCAGAATCTACTTAGCATGTATTTGCCTAAAGTGAGATGTTAAAAATATGCTGATGCTATCCCCTCCTCCATCCGCGTAATAACACTTACTTTTTATAAGGCCGTCCTTTTACAGTGCAAATGAAACTGCAGGTAGTATTTAAACGAATTAAAACTCCATCTCGATGTTCCCATTTGAAGTAATTTGCGATAATCGTTGAATGTAATTTAGACGTGGAGGCCATGGAACCTATTAGAGTAACTTATTCCTTTTTTTAAATTTAAAGTAAAAAAATTTATCGTTTAAACCAGACCATCAAGAGATTATAACTTAATTTTCACACCATTTAACTTAAACAGTTATTCAAGAATTCTGTTACTTGAGAACCTACAAATATACATCATCAATATATAAACCATCTACTGTAACCACCACTTTAAAATATCCAAGTCTTCTAACAGGAAAACACAAGATTTTGACAAGTTGTCGAATTTTTACGTTTACCATACACAGCTGCAAGCAAAACAGACAGGAACTGGTCTCAGGATAATAGCTGGGCTCAATGGCGGCTCGCGCATCGGGGCTAGCCACGCTCAGAATTACGAGCAGATAACTTTTAACGATCTCTGCGAACACATACACGCACAGAGCCACAAACGAAGAGACTTGTCACAGCGACGACGGACCGTATATTTTTCCCTCGGTCGAGTGCACACGCGAGTCGCGGGAAGCTTTCATCAACCATCTGCCAGATGCACACCCTGTCCGATGGATTCAATTCCGAAAAAAAAGGCCGGTCTTTTTCGCTCGCAGATCCAGCGCCTTTATCGTCCTCGGCCTTCATTATGTTATCCGGGGAGCGGAGGATCGATGAACGCGGTTCGTGTATTTTCTTATCGGTGCGCTGAAGTTCGTCGCTGTGTACGTCCCTGCGCTTTTAACGAATTGCTCTATTCTTACCGCGATGCAGGATATATAGTTCTAAGCGAGCAGTCGAGTGTCTTTTTCGATAAGACTCATCCTTTATTAATTGTCAATTTAGCGAGATTTATTTTGGTGACGTGATTTTAATATTCAAAACGTCTGGGTACTAGCGTCATTAAAATTGCACTATTAAAAGCGAATTTTGATTTGAGTTCTGGAGGGGTTGGAGAACTGCGTCATAGATGTGAGCAAATGTTACGTATTTACGTATGTGATGCTTTTGAAAAAAGTTTGTTATTATTTACGGTTTGAGTTGAATATTATGATGGGGTGATGCCGTTTACGAAACCTTTTTAAAAATGTATACAGTTTTTTAGCCGAATGTACGCACAGGTAGAAAATTAACCAGAATCTGACCAGATTTTTTATTTAGTTCAGAATATCTGACCAATTTCTGGTAAATTTGCTAAAAATATAAAGAATCTTTTTAAACATGTTAAAAAATATATATATGTGTGGAATGACTTTTTTTCAAAATGAAAGTGAAAGGTGGCTGTTATAGACTTTATTGGCTATAGTATTCGATATTATCCAGTACTACGATTGTATTTCCCATTAGTAATTTCTAACTTATAACAAATCGAAACAAACATTGTTATTGTAAAAACAAAATAAAAAAACGACCATAGCTAGTCTCAAGTATCCCGTGCAAAAAATAATCATAAAAATGGATTTCGGCTTTCAAACTCTATAATTACCAAAACACGACAAATCAAAGGCAAAAAGATTACAACCACTCTGCTCAAATTATTAATACACTTACGCGCACTACCTTGGTGCTAGATGTTCTCTGCATGAGAGCTAGTACAGGGTTGCACGGTGGCTTAGGGTGTTTATCAGCGTGAGCTTCGCGCGTGTGCATCTCGAGCATCCCTTTCGCAACCGCGCGAGAGCGAGCCTAGCATCCCGGATTAGCGGCGCGGTGGAAGCATAACGCCGTCAGACTAAAGCCATTAAGCCCTGGCGAGAAATTTCTGTGTATATCGCAAATGATGTGGCAAGGGCTCTCTCGCTCTCCCGGCGTAATGAGTTTCGTTCGGGAAGCGCATCGACGGCGAAAGATGACGGGGTTTCGTCTTGATACGAGGGGATTCACGTTATATCCTGTTAGCCCTAAGTATCCCTAATTGACGATAAGCTTGGGGAAAATGTTGGTCAGGACTAAGATTGAATGCAGGTGATTTTCGGATGAGTTTGCACACGCGAGGGTGCTTTTGATGATTGTTGTTGGACATTACTGTTGTGGCTAATTGTTCCTGGCTGTTTGCGATAAATTTATTGTTTATATGTAATTAGCTAAATTTTATATTTTGTTTCATAAAGATCGTTTATGATTTATTTCATTAATAATTTGGTAATTTGAACTACGAATAATAATATTTATAAAAAATTTTAAATGATAAATATTTGAAACGTGTTAAGATTATCTTTGCATCGATATATGTATATTATTTATCAACTATGTCTCTTGGGATCTATTTTAAAAAAATAGTTGAAGACGAACACTCGGTATTCATGTTACAACGATGTACGGTATCGCATCTCTCTCGAGCATGGAGACTTCTTTTCTCTCTTTATATGTTTATTTAACGTCAGCTCTGTTTTATTCATTCTCTTGTTTCCTGGACAGAGCCACTACATCATCCAGAGACGACTCTGTCGCATCATGAATTCACAAGAGATATTGACAGCGCGCACGCGTCTACTCGATGATTCAATCCAAAAATAAAAGAAGCCGCACTTAGGCAAAACCTCGTAAACGAAACAAAAAAGCGTCCATTATTTAACGAAGAATCAAGGTCGTGACATATTTACAAGATATTGTGAATTCTTCTTTATTTACACATCTGTATCATCGTCTTTATAATTTCGTTTTATGCGGACAATATCGATTTACAGGATTCTTTTCTTTTTCCCTTTCTTTTCTCTTACAAAGCTTAGAAATTGCCGGGCTGAAATGCAAGTTTCTGCATGGATCAGCTAGATAAACTAGATAAATATGTAGTCGCTTCTCGTATTTTCTTGTCAATGCTCAACTTTTAGCATTTTTTCGCCCTTCTTGCTTTTCTTCTGAGTGTGCAATTAATTTCGTTTGTTTACACTCCATTGTCAGGCTGAGCGGCCTAGATATTATCTGTGTTCTCTCCCTTCTGATTTTTATCATCTCCATCGCCCTCGCCGAACCTTGTTACTCATATAAAAGCCTCCTTATTAAAGAAAATCCTATTTGACCTCGGGTCTTCGATGCTTTATAAGAAACTCCTCTACAGCTTTGAGCAAAAAGACGAATTTGAACGTGACCTGTTGACATATTTTTCACGAGGCCTTTAATCCTCACTGATGTAGAGTGTGAAATGACTACTATACCGCCATTTGGTTGGGTTGGGCTACGGCTTCTTTTTTATAAGAAACGTTTTTGTTGCGAGCATGTGCAACAAATGTGCTTGTTTTTATCTTGTCTTCTTTTTGATCTTTTCTGAATGGTGGTTTAAACCATGTATATTACCATTATATTATTATGTAATTATGTTAGATAAATGTTATTGTACTATTTTATTTTATTCATAATAATTTTATTTTAATTCACAATAATAAAAAAAGAACTTATTTCTTTTTTTTTAGAGTGCAAGAATCTTCACAGGATGTAGGATAGAACTTGAATAATGTAAGTCGCTTTTATAATAATGCATACATTTACAATTCTGAGTCATTTTAAAAGTTTTCAGAAATTATATTAATATTATGTTGGCTTATGTAAGTAAAAATGTTTAAAATGTTTTGTTTAGAATAATAATATATTAATACTACAGTGTATCATGTATCAAAGTTTTGTCTTTCATAAATCAAAAATTTCTATTTTTATGACCCAAATAAGAACGCGCATTCATATATTGCAATGAAAACTCTGAAGTTTTCGTCAAAACCTATTGTGTATACGTGGTAAATAAAACAAGAGCACCTGAAAATTTAAACTTAACCAGACGGTGATACGACGTGCGAATGTCAGAAAGCTAAACACACTGTGGATATGCATCTCGGATCGAGATTGCGACGTATATTCTTCCGACATTTATGATCGCCAGGCGCCGGGTGGTATGCTTTTTCTCGCGATTCTTCGAGCTTTTTAACACACACACACATATACTCTATTCTTTTCTTTCGGTTATGTATTCGTGACATAAAAGCAAAGATCCGTTTACGAGCACGAAACCTGGACGAATATTTTCAGGTGGGTTTGATAAAGAAATTGTTTTTGCTAAACATGATTTTAAATGCATTGAATTATCGTGGCAATATCTTTATGCATTTTTAGCTACAAGCTTAAACGAATTTTGTACTTATATTTATATAGCTAAGACATTATTATTGTTTTATTAAGAGAAGCTGTGATTATCATATGTTTATGCTATTTTTTATTATTATTAGGAGCTCTATATATTATGTAGTTTTAAAATTTCAATTATATTTAAACAAATTCTAGAATTATATGTCTGAAATGTAGAACTGTTGACACATTTAAAATGAGCTTGAAAATTGGTTTTCTCGCCAAACCTATTAATACGTGTCACGCGTTTGTCATCTAAAACGTAAGGTTAGCAAACTTTTATTCAAGAGAAAAAAGGAAAAAAGATAAAGGTTGATTACTTTATATTATTTTGACATTGAAGGATTTATCAAAAAACATTAAATATTCGGTTACAAAGGGTAAAACATATCTTTAAAAATTCATGAAAAAAAAAATTTTTTTTTCAAAGTCAAAACTCTTCTAAAATATTATTGCTTAATAATAATATTGAGAGAAATTATAAAATAAAAATTATTATTTTAAAAAATGAGTTGTAGGTCTACATTTGTATAGAAGTAACAGTTTTAACTGTGTCTTTAAAAATTTCATCAGTTATTATTTTTCAAAAATATATTTTATTTCTTTATGGACGAGAAAAAAATATTTCTTTAACTTACTACTAAAAATAGTAATTTTTTCCATACTATTGATTTCCATATGTATATGTGTATGTCATGTACAGTCAAAGGTAACGTATTACTTTTCCTCATTATTCTAACAATTACTTAAAAACATCTAGGGTCAGAGGTTGCTCATGAATTTATATGACATTCTTCTGATTTCATATAACATAAAAAAATAATAATGGATTTTCATTAAAACTTTCATAATAACGACAGAATAACTCAGGCACATCTGTCACCTTGGATAAACACTCTATGCATAAAGCTTTTTCGATGAGATAAAAATGGACTCTTTGTATAAGTGGTACTATCATTTTTAACTATTATTATTTTTGATTATTGGATTCAAGGTGAAGGCTAATTAAAAATACAAAAACATTTTAATCTTGGTTTTCACTGATTCTCATTAATTTTCTGTAATCGATATTATTGATTACTTTACATTATTTCTAATATTTTGTCTTTGGGCAAACAATGAAAATAATTTTAATAAGGTAAAATTCATTAGTACATTTTTATATCTCTGATAGGCTATAAATTTTAATCTCTAATAAGAGTGTCCGTAAAGATGCAGATAAGACGCGTTTGAAGGGAAATTTATCGCTGGCTTTAATTCTTTAATTAACAGTTATTATGGCACGAATTAGACGTGATTGTGAAGAAGATTCTGCACGGAACAGAGCTAATCTTTTAAGGGTTTTTTTAATTTGCTAAAATAAAATTTATGACTGTTTGTTAAAGGTCTTTTACCTGTTTCAAATTGTCGTTCCTTTGGTATTTATTTTAAAAATTACTTTCTTCTTATTAATTAATCATTAAAGGTCTAGCTAATTAAAATAAAACAATTGAACTAAATTTATTGGGAATAGTTTAACAACAATTTTTTTTTAAATTAAATAATTAATTATGTATTCAAAATTTAAAAAAGAACATATCGATCATTTAAAAGTCCAAATAAAAAAGCCGTATTTCTGTTTTAGAAGCACAAAAGATACGGTTTTTTATTTGAAGCTATCGATTTCCTATTTATTTTATTTTTTTTTTGTGTCACCGACCAGATACAAATTATAGTCACAGACTAATGAGTAACGAGAATTCAAACTCGTTGTGTTTTTAAGGATCGTTTCATGCCTGTGGTAAAACATGCGATGTTGCCATTTCAGGTGCACGTACGGAAAAATATTATTCGTGGCGGCCGTCCGAATATATTACCCGGGTATATTACTAACAAAATGTCTGCTGTTTCAATTGTATCTTCTTAATTAGATCATATGACAGTTTTTTTAATCTCATCTTTGTATATTAAAGAAGTCTGTCAAGCAGAATATTTGTCAAGTTAACAGTCATGTTGTATTATCTTCTGTATATGTCGACGTATTTTATCTTACGAATTCTGTTGATCAAAAACTTAATCAACACCACTTCCGTCATATGAATAACATTTTTGTTAATTCAATGAAACTTTTTTCTCAGCGAAGCCTGCTGTTATTTCAAAGCAGTTTTTTATTCACAGTCAGACCCGTTACACAAAGAAAGCTCACGCTCGCTCCTTCTCTCATTTTCGCAGCTCAATTTTTTTCTCCTGCCCTCGTTTACCCTCCTCTATTCTTCTGGTCCTTAATTCCACCGCAGTCGCGCAACACTCTCACGCGCGCGCCCACCATAAGGAGAGCAGCTCACGCAAGGACGAAGAAAAGGGAGCACCAAGGATGAGAAAAAATATATATATGTATACAAAAAAAGGACAAATGTGTGATGCTCGTTGTGCAGTGCGCCTAGAGTTGAGTACATGCGAAGCTTGTATACAAGAGCGTTGGCAAGGCGCAAATTTATTCGCAAGCTCGCAGGTCGACGGGGGAATGAAAGAGCTTGTAGGGTCCAGTGTGCGAAGCGATGGCGAATACGAGCGAAATCACTGAGTAACAACGTGCAGCGTGAAAAACAAGTTTTGCTATAGGTGCATTTTTCCTTTTATCGTGCTAACCTATATAACGATGATAAAGGATTTGAACTCTTTTGAACGTAATAGGATAGGAAAAAGAATATAGATGATATTAGATATTAGGAATAGTTTTGTACGATCTAGCGTTTCATCGTATTCATTTTTTTTTTTTTTATTTAATATGATTAAATTGGTGAGATGCCAGCAACAATAAATTTTGAAATTACAAGATGATACAAAGATACTTGTTCCAATAAAAAAAATCATAAAGACCAATGGCGATACATTAAGTACGATCCAATAAATTTTTTTACACAAAAGGCAAAAAATTCAGAGAATCATAGGGCGATAAATTTATGGCTCATTCTCAAGCCGAGAAATTTAGTTGTCATATTAGCGGGGACGGATATTTCTCCGACGCGCTCGACTGTTCGTGCGTCGAAATTCTTATTAACGTGCCTGCGATGGCATCCCTTGCGGGGGTTCGATAAGCCGACCGCAGATTCCCGGCGAAGCATATGAGAAGGCCGACGCGATGAGAAGAAACAGGGAGGTGGGGGGGGGGGGTATCGAGAG
>UELX01002007.1:0-35731 GCA_900480035.1 Eupelmus urozonus
ATCACCTTCCACACCCGTATCGAAATGTACTATTTCAACTCTTATTACCATATCTACTCTATTTGAATTCGAAAGCGCAACATAAATTACACGCAAAAGATCGATAATAGTAGGCTTCTGTAGTTTAAATTATCTTTATTATAAAAGCATCTTTTTTGCCTTTAATTTATTTTTAATGTCACTGACTTATTACTTATTAATACTTACTGAATATTAATACTATGTTAATACTGAATATTAATACTTCACTGAATTAACTTATGTAATTGAAATTTTTCTTAACATTATTTTCTATTGGATCGCCATTCAAATCTTTCAAAATATTTTCCATCAAGAGCACTTACTTTTACGTTTTCTTTTTCAAATTCATTATCTTATCCATTCTCATAAAAAATTCTATTTTCATTATTTGAAACATCATTATCCTTCATCTTAGAACCAGATAAATGCCCATTAGATTCCTCTGAAAACAACATAAAATAAGTTTGTTAGTGCGTGAAGCAAAATAACAAGGAGAAGGAAAACAATTCCAAGAATCGTCTGCTACGAAGAATATTCGCGCGCAAACGCACAAAGAAATGTTGAGTTGCCGTACTGCTTTACTTTAGTTCTCTCTATAGCTTATATTTTCTCGTCCTGCCCATGTGCAGACGCATTCGAAAAATCAAGAATTCATATTTATTTCTGCGTATTTTCCTTTTACAGTAGAGAAAAATAATCAAAAAGAAATTATTTCATTTTATATGTTTTATTTTTTCTGACACATGTGCATTAGACTCTTGTGGAATCTTTTCTCATTATTACTTATTTGCATAAAAACATTTTTCTTACCTTTCAAACTCTTGACAGAATAATTATCTTTTTCGGAAACACTCCTTGCTTTGTTCTTGCAGTTCTTCAATATCTTCATCCATCTTTTGAATAACCTTTATTTGTCGAATTAAACGTTTTTCCGAACTAACTCATCCACATTTATCCTATCAGCCTTTATTCATTTTACTCATTGCACAGGTATGTATACATATTTTATCAACGAAAATAAATCCAAAACTCAAGCGTGCTTTCTCAATGCGGCACCCGCGAGAAGTGCAGCAGCCGATTTTTTTGTCCACTCTAAAGCGCTGTGATTTCTAGCGGGGCGAGGAGGTACTACAGCTGTAATCTCGAGAACGAAGCGCGAAATTTAATTGACTATAAACCGCTCAGAGGACCTTTCTGACTACTTCGAACGGACTTACTGACTGACACACCTTAGTTAAATACTGGTCATATTTCCCGCACTGTGCAAATCAGGTTTAAATACTCTATAATGTACTGCTCGGGTAGTAACTACATTCAAGATACACTGCATCTATATATAAATATTTAGCTTAAAGAAAGTATTGTATTAAGTTGCAGTTTTTTATAAAAATTTCACCGTACTAAAAATTATTTTTCCGAACTTCAAAAAAGCCTTAATTTATCATAAAAAATAATCAAGATATCTCTAACGAATCATACTATATTAATCAATTTCATTCCACGTCACTATAGTAAAAATTATAAAAAAGCTAATTGCTCTTCAAATTTCCAGAAAAATTTCTCCACCACAATACATAGAAAAAAAATACCTCCCCAATAACACCCACCGCAGCGTCCGCTAATTCGCAAACACGTCTCTACGCAGTTTAGCGACGTGTTGCTCACTACGAGCCGTGAAATCGGTACAGTAACGATCCCACACTCGCTCGGCTCCATAAATCCCGCGTTACGCGCGAAGAGTGTGTGTGTCATTAACGCCGAATAACGAAGCGATATTACGTGGGCTCTCTCTCTCTCTCTCTCTCTCTCTCTCTCTCTCTCTCTCTCTCGCACGGCTAGTTCCAAAATAACGGCATCGCCTTTCTACTTCCTTTTGCCGCTTTCGCGGAATCATATAAATATATGAGTGCGCCGTTCTGTGCGAGGGGAGTGCTGGAGATCGACGCGAGGGGGGAGCGTGAGCGAAGTGTCGCTCTTTGCGCGAATTAGGGTTGTGGATAGGTGTTTTTTTGGGTGATGGGTGCAGTAAGTGAGAGGATTTTTGAAAGTTTTTCGAAGATTTGTTTTTTATTATGTTTTTACGATTTACTAGCATTCTAAAGAATGAAAAAACAACAATTTTATAAATATTGTTTGTAAATATTTTGTTTTAAATTAAAGTATCATGAAAAATTTACTATGATTTGTGATATATTAAATTTCGAGTTTAAATTTATTCTTCAGAACAATTTAGTAATGCAACAAACTTTTAATTCTAACAATTAAAATATACACTCACATACAGAGTCACTCATGTTAGCCATATTGCAATTTCAAAAATCTAAATCTATCATATGTCATTCCACAATGAACCCGTTGCCTGAATCACCAACACAGCATCTCCCTCACATCTCCGCCGTTTACACATCCCCTCGACATCCCCAAATCCCAAAAATCAATCTACGCCCATTACAACCTTCTAATGAGCTCTCCAACCACTTTTTCACCTCAAAAACGTCGACCCCAACCTTTACCAGCAGAGAAATCTTCTCTCAGCGCTGATAGCTGCGAGGGATAACGCACGCACTACGCAGCAATTTATACATCGGTCCCCCGAATCCGTGCCGCGCGGCGAAAAAAGAATAAAGCGAGAGAGAGGTCGATCGGCCGGTCAGATAAGTCCTCGCGAAAATTCGACCCTCGGCGCCGCAGAAAAAGAGACTCGCTCTCACGCGGCGAGCGGGCGCGCACCGTTACACAGCACGCCCGGTCATTTGTCCTTATCGCGCCGTGAGATTGTCAGGTGTATTAGTATTAATTCGTTGGCCTCGCCGGGTTATTCGTTTTTTTTCGGAGAGACGGATAAAGAGAGGATGAAAGAGAGAGGATAAGAGGTGAAGTGGGATTTGGAAAGGTCGGAGATGAGTTTTAGTTTTAAGGAAATCGGTATTGAGAATTGTTTTATATACGTGGGATTGTATTAATCTGTATTATTGTAATGAAATTTTTATTTTTGGAAAATTTGTTAAGTTATCTCGATGCAGTACAGTAACGTGTGATATTTTAGAAAAGTAAAAATTAAATGAAAAAAAATGGGTTCTCGCAATGTGTATAACAAGAAGATATTCGCATTGCTTTAAAAGCAGCGATTTTACGAGGGCATTGGAAATTCGATTTTTATAGAGCTGCTTTTTTTAATTTTTTGGAATTTGTTAATTATGAGAGTTTACGTGTTTGCCGATTTCTTAAATGTCTATAAATTGCCAATATTATACTGTAGAACGATCATACCGTCCAGATCCGGGGATCTAAATTCGAATATATTCCGACATTCGCGAAATGTAAATTGTTAATTGTGATAATGGTAACACCAATTTCAACAACCGGTTACAGGCTGTTATTTATACAGATCATTTGCAAATAACGATTTTTTAATTTTTCCGTTTTCTCCACGTGCTGCTTAACGATTTTTAAATCCAGTGTACCTCTCAACTCACTTTACAACGCATCAAACCATTAACTTTTCGCGCAATCCCAATAACTGTCGCGAGAAATCAGTACCGTTTCGTTCACTGCCTCGCGCTAATCATTCTCATAACTAGAGATGAGTAGGAAAAATATTACAATACCATCCGGAAAACGGACCACAGACCTACTACTTTCAACAAAAATCATTAGTAGACTATTTTATAAAAAAAGCGAATCATGATTCTCCAGTAATGGCATTCAAATTTTTGTAGCAGTTTTTATAGAAAAAAATTATATTTTTAATACTTTTATAAAAATATTTTGTAACATTAAATAATTAGTAAGCATACTTTTTTTTATCATCGATTTATATTCTTTTATTAATTTTAATATACACAAAAAAATATAAGCAGTATTTTTATAGATTTTTTATCCCTGAATATTATCATTTACTTTATATTTCTTAATATTTCGATAATTAAAAAAACATATGAATAAATATTATTTTGTCAATACTGTAATTATTGAAAGTACAATAAATTACTTGTTTACTGATTTCGCATCATCAAATATTTACAATATTTCTTATAATTTTGTGTTTACAATTCTATAATTTATTTCTTATTTACATTTATCTATAATAGTTTCTTCAACTATGATCAGTAAAGAAATAAAAATAATTTTACAGAAATGATGAAATCTATGTACGTACATAGAAATTGTAATTAATTATTGTAATCGCAAACATGTTAAAATAAAACCAAACCACATAGAGTGAAAAAATTTTTAACTCAAAATATCTCTATTTACATAATTCTAATGTGTGGAGATTAATAGGTACAAGAAGCACACACACAAGAATAATATTTACATGGAATCATCCAAAAATTTGTTTTCATCAATTCTCTAAATTCAGTTATTCAAAACAACGTAAATAATATTAGAATTTTGATTTCGAATTATAGTATTAAAGTGACGCTACCCCATTCATTTTATACCATTAAATGGTTAATCCTCATTATTCATTGTACGTTTTGTCAGGTAAGCATCATGTGCAGTTTTGCAAAGTTGTTTGTAGGTGGCTTCACCTGTTTTCTTTACTAATGACGTAAATTGGCCAGATTCATTTTGAAGCAAAATATGCGGTTCATCAAATTCCTAAAATAAAATAAATTAAGTATATGTATAGAAATATAAGTGGCAAAAATTTCAGGGTTATGCACATTTAATTCACTCAGCGAAGAGAGTGTAGTAAAACTTCAAATAAAACTTACTACAATATGTCCTAAATCCATCACCAGCACCTTATCACTATCCATAATGGTATTGAGTCTGTGTGCAATGGTTAGAACGGTACACTCTGCAAACTTTGTACGAATTGTTTTTTGAATCAGTAAGTCCGTATGTGGATCAACATTGGCTGTGGCTTCATCTAACATTAATATCCTGTTCTCTCGCAAAATAGCTCGGGCCAAACAAATCAACTGTCTTTGACCGACGCTGAAATTGGAACCACGATCATAAACTTGACTTTCCAAAACATTGCTGTTAATTGACGCGATATTTTTCAATTCGACCTGAAATATACAGAAAAAATAGATTGATAATAAAAAATAGAAGAGGAGTAGAGTAGTAAAACGACCGAAGTATGTAATATTAAAAAAAAAGTAGAAAATCTACAAACTAAGTTGTGTAATGATTAAATCAACGTTTCGAAAGATTACTATTTTTTCTTAATTAAAATAAACTGCTATTATCATTGATTACCTCTTCTAAAACATCCCACAAACGCTTATCCGAAAATTCACTAAATGGATCTAAATTTCGACGTAATGTACCAGAGAATAATACTGGATCTTGAGGAATAATTGAAATGCGTTTTCTCAAATCTTTCAAAGCTATATTACCAGTATCAATTCCATCAATTTCTATTGTCCCTTCTACTTTCGCTAATCTAAATATAGCAGTAATTAGAGATGATTTTCCAGCACCTGTTCTTCCAACAATACCCACCTACAATCGATTAAATAAATTTATTATTATTCTAATTATTAAATTATGACAAAAATCAAAAATTTTAATGTTGTAAATACTTTTTCACGTGGTCGTATTGTGAAGCACAAAGATTTGAGAACCGGCTCATCCAACTCGGAATAACGCAAATAAACGTTTTTGAATTCAATATGACCAAGATCTGGCCAATCTTTAGGTGTTTTAATAAGTGTATCTTGGGAAAGTTTCACGTGTGTTTTTAATTTTTTTAAATTACTTTTGATGCACAAATTTGGTTCTGGTGAAAGATTTGTATATTCAAGGACCCGCTCTACCGAAACCATGTGATTTTCAACTACGGCGCTCTGACGCATACCCCACTGAATTCTTTCTGACATAATTATTATTTGGGTAATTACAAGGCCAACTTGCCCACCAGAAAAATCTAAAAAATTGAATTGAGACTTAATTTTGCTTTATTCAATAATATATTTATGATACCTATGCTATTAGTAAAAAATTATTTATTTCATGAATATTAATTGCAAGTGAAATAGAAATTTAATAATTGAACTTACTATCCTTCAATAAAATAAAACTAAACGCAACTGCAGCTGTTAAGATAGTGCAACAAAAATTAAGTGAAAATGTGAATGCGGTCGTAGTTGCATTATACATGAACCATGACGAAGTATGTGTATCTTGAAAATTGTCAAACTCTGTCATTAAAATGCTTTGAGCTTTAAATGCTCTTATAGTGGAAAGTCCGTCGAGCGTTGTATTTAAATGAGTAAATACAGGGGATCGAGCTGTAAAAAAGTCATTATAGTACAAGTATATTGAAATTTGCAAGGAATTATACTATTAATTCAATAAAAATTTATAAAATTCTTTAGATTGAAACAAGTTATCAAAATTTTTATTGAACGCAATAAAGAAGCTGTACTTATCAAGAATGATAACTTACTCATTACTTCAAGTCTTTTTAAACTGTTGCTTGTTCTTAGATAAACCTTTCTTAACCAATAAAAGAACAATCCAATAAGACTAAAAGGCACAAGTAAAATTGAATTCACAATACAAGAAAGCACGAAAGCTCCAAACGTTAAGCACAAAATTTGAGTCGTATCTAATATCGCTTTTGGTAGCTGTTCATCTATCAATCCTAGATCCTTCGAAAATCGATTGAGAATCCTACCACTAGGATTCACATCGAAAAATCGCATGCTCGTATGGATTAGACCGTTAAAAGATAAATCATGAATATTTTGACTACAACGCATGCAGAGATCATAAAAGACAAAAGAACGGGTTACACCGACAATGAAAATGAGCAAAACGGCAGTTGTGTAAATGTAAATATAATAGTCGGTGGAATGAATACTATTTTCATCAAGAATTTTTGAAGTCTTATAGATCGTCGTATTTGTACCATTATTTATGTGCAGTTCACTGTAAAAAGCACGTGACTCTTCTGCTGTGACACTAAAATAAATTAAGTGATTATCAAACACATAATTATCCTGAATTTAAATTATAGTACAACATATAATAAAATTATTATTAACTGTCAAAATATAACTATTTTATTTGAGTTTGGTTGAAGTTTTAACTTTTTGCAAGTATATTACGTCATTGATTACTCAATCTAATTAAAGTAATAGAGATCACTTTACTTTCACCATCACTTTGCCTTAATCAATGATCCACGAGCAATATTACAGTATAAACATAATGTTAATAATAAAGCTAAACAGGTTATTAAAAAATATATTCATACGTACAATTCTGTTGTGAATGAGTCAGTGTAGCTGACTATAATCTGAGTCAAAATAATTAAAAAGAAAGCAAAAAGTGTGTAAGTAAGATTTGGACCGATTTTGAAGTAATTTAGCAAAATATTCCCTTTAACTGTGCCACAAGATTTTTCATCAACAACGGGGGCCATTAGAGGATCATTATCTTTTTCTTCCATTTCTTCTGTTTGACTCTGTAAAAAAGTTCATTTAGTAAAATTTAACAAAAGTTTATGTCGATTTAAAATAAAGAAATCCTTTATTACTGATATTTAAAAAAACTCACGTTATCATTCAGAGACGACTGACGTTTGATAAAAGATTTGTCTATTAACGAATCATCAACTGGTTGTCCTGATTTCTCTTTTTCAAAAATTAAATTACTGTATTCTGAATGTGCGGATAGTAGATCGTGATAATTGTTATACTGTTCCATTTTTCCTTTCTCCAAAAGAATTATAAAATCTGCATCTTTAACATATTGAAGTTGATGTGTTGCTAATATTCTTGTTTTATCACTCAAATAACTTCGTAAACATTTTTCAAAAATATGTTTTCCAACACGAGCATCAACCTGAACATAAAAAATTTCTTATAATGATGTAACATTTTTTCAACTTAGTGTTTTCCATAATAATTCACATAACAAATATATGACATAACTTGTAAAATGCACGGATCAAATTCTTTGTACTCACAAGGAGAGGCCACAGTGTGAGGGAAAAGAATTTTAACTAGGCTTTAAGGATTGATTTCTGATACCAGCTATTTAATCTCAAATATATGTTATTTTCTTTAAAAATGATGTTTCTTTTATAGGCCATAACATTCCAACTATTTGTGTTACAAAAATCAGCGAAACAGATAATAAAACTAGGTGCACAGACCTTTAATCTAAGCTTTGGTTTGTTAAAAGTTATTGATTCTTTCAGAACTTATAAGCAATTAAGCATGGCTTACAAAAATGATTAAAAATGGTCTTGTAAATTAATGATTATGTTTTTGGAAAAATTTAGTAATTTTTTTATGCTATCTTTAATTTCTTATAACATCCGAAAGAATCAATATTTTTCAACAAACCAAAATTTATATTAAAGCTATGCTCGTTACGGTTTAAAATAGAAACATTATTTAAAAAAAAAATAACATATATTGAAGATTTAATAGTTAACACATCGAGAAGTAAGTTCCATTTGACGAAATTCTGGGTACTGGTCTTCATTTTTAGGTGTCAGAAATCGATCCTCAAAGCCTCTTTGAAATTCCTTTACCTAAAAAAAAAATTTTTATTACTTACGGCACTTAAAGGATCATCTAGAAGATAAATGTCCGCTTGTCTATATACAGCCCTTGCTAAATTGATTCTAGATTTCTGACCACCGGAAAGTAAACTTCCTTTTTCTCCGACAAGAGTCAAGTCACTTTGCTGAAATTGTGCGAAGTCACTTTGCAATGCACATGCTTCAATAACTCTATTATATTTTTCTTGATTAAATTTCTGTCCAAATAAGATATTTTGTCGTATGGTCGCCCCAAAAATCCAAGATTCTTGAGCTGCATAACTTATACTGCCTTTTATCTCTACGTTGCCACATTGTAAATTCATTTCACCAAGGATAGTTGAAAGAAATGAAGTTTTACCCACTCCGACTGCTCCAATCACTACGTAAAATTTTCCCTTCTTAAGTTCTAAGTTAGTATTTTTAAATATGAGATCAGATGAGTTGGTATCCCAATTGGCAGTGACGTTATTTAATTTTACAGCCCATTCGTCTGTCACATTATTAAGATTTCTACTAAAAACAGTCAATACATTAAGAGTCAATATATCTCGAAAAATTCACAAATTATTTTTCATGCATTTTTTTACACTTGTTATTTTCACTAGAGGTGCTTTTTACTTACTCTTGATTGAGATCTTTATCAGCAGAGCAATTGGTTAAAGGAAAGCAGGTAGGCTTCATCATGTTGTTTTTTATATTTTTATCGAAATTTTGTTCGTCGCAATCCATATAATCATCTATGTACGGAAAAATTTCTTCCGAAATATTTATTGGATTATCCTCATTTATAGAACCAATAGACTTATTGTTCAAAGTCCTTGATAAATGATTTATCACATTTTTAGTTTCAAAGTCCTCGTGGCTCAAAAATGTCTGTAGTCTTTTTATACTGACAATGCATTCACTAACTTCTGAAAGAGCGTGTGTAAACATTCCGGACATGCTTTCGGAAATTATATTAAAGTACGTAAATAATACAAAAATCTTATCAGCTGTGAGCTTTTGACCGAAAAATAGCATTGCTAGTAAGCTACTATAGACAGAGATGCGAGCAGTAAAAAGTCCAAAAATCATAAATATACCGCGAATATATGAATTTTTTCTAACATATTTGAGCTCTAACCTACGGGCAAGCTCAACGAGAGCACAGAAAGATTCCTCCCATGCATACATCTTGAATACCTGAACACCGGCTATGATCTCGTCCATTAGACGGACTCGCTCATCAGTTTTCATTGCAGCTTTTCGTCGAAATTTAGAAGTTAATTTACCGTTAAAATAAGCTAAAAAATAAATTGAAATTTAGTTAATTATAGACACAAAAATAAAGCAGCATAATTTATGAAATTGAGTTTAAATGTTTATAATAAAATTAAATAATTACATTGAATAGGTGAAATAATAAGAAATGGAAAGATGGCGCCAATGAGACCAGCATAGCCTGCTTCGTAGTACAGCATATAAGATATTATCAAACTGGAAAGTGGTGCAGACCAAATGTAGTGACAGAGTTGAGAACCAAATTCGAATCGATTAACATCATTGGCTATTAAATTTACTATTTTACCTGGTGCTGTATCTTTTAACGCATTCTTGTTTAAACGTAAAGTCTATTTAAAAATAAAAAATTTACAATATGTAAAAATTTTGCTGATTCGAATGTTTGCAATAAATATTAACGCATATAAAATATAATTTGCTATTGATGAATAGTTTTTTCAATATTATTCATGATACTTTAAAACAAAAATAATAACCTTTTTGTAAACTACAGAACAAATAGCAACTCTGATTCTTCCACCAATATGAAGTCCACCAAAATTAAGTAAATTTTTTATTATTACACTGATGATCGTTACTATTGTAATGCCAGTGGCGTAAATAAATGCAGCCTTATAAGTGGTTAAAGAATTAGGTTTAAAATAATTCAGCAGGCATCCTAACAATATTGGGTTACCTATCCTGTTGAAGAAAATACACTTATAAAAATTATATCTTAATTACAATATATTTGAACCGTATCAACTCGATATATTCTAAAAAATCCTTCAAGGTTTCTTATTACAGTTTAATTAGAAACCAAAATATTTATAACTTTAATTTATAAATATTTTATTCATAATCAATTTTTGTAAAGTATAAGAGTATGTATTTTTTTTATGTATTTTTGTAGGTATTATAAATCAAAAATGAGATCCCAAATAAATGAAAATTTTTTTGTAATTTTAATTTTGTATCATTCGGTTTAATTTTATTCAAGAGAAAATTAGTATTGATACTTATTTTATCAAAAATACATATTTTTACCTCAGAAAAATTTCATTAAAAAAATGAAGACTTCCGAGTAAGATAAATTGAAAATAAAAAGTACGAAGAATAGTTTTGAATAAATTCGGATTTCGCTTTTCCTCCTTTGAGTTCTGAAGTTCTAACATCCATTGCCTAAAAATTATAGGATAATTAGAAGAGAAAATATTGTAATTATTTAAATAGTTAAAGAGAATAAAATTAAATTAAAATAAAGAAGGTAGTAAAGCAGTATTAATTTCTATTAAAATAAATAAGGCTTTCTAGTGGATAATCAAAAGACAAACAAAATACTAACTTTTCTAATCTATTGCCTAAAGTATTTGATAAATCAGTTGGTAAAGGTTCGTACAAATCTTCTAATCCTAATTCCTTTCTATAGCCTTTTTTGAACAAATCAATTGTCCACCTGTAAATTATAATAGCAAGTATATCACTTTTTTACGTTTATTGTAAGAAGTTTATTTTTATGTATCAACAATTATTTTACTTACCACCAAAATAAAATAGAAATTATATTTGCATTTTTGCGAGGATTAGGGTTGCAAGTAAAATTTTTAGGTTTCATGATGATTGCTTGATTAATATGAATTACTCCATTCAATATAAATTTTTAAAGATATTTATCATCTAATCATATTTTAAGTACCAAAATGACATAAAAATTGATTTATTTCCATTTTTCTAGAAATAATATTAATGTTTGATAGAGCTTCATATAAATTGAAAAAATTGGTTTAATCTTACCAAATCTGTAATCTATCACTTTTCATCAAATTAAATTGTTATTAATACTGTACTATGTAACTAGTTCAGGAAGTATGTGATTAACTTAACTGTTAAGATTTCTTTCTATCGGTGTATTTTCTTGTTGCACTGAGAGTTGTTTTAAATTGGCACGAGGGAAAATCACCAAATTTTTTTATGCAGTCATACACGATTGTACGCAATTGTACGCATTCGAAAGACAAGCTTATGTCACTAATTATGTACACAAATGTAAACAAGCTCGTATTTCTTTTAAAAAACCGCGCACAATATTTTAAACAAGAACCGTGCAACTATAAGGTCGGAATTTTATCGATGCTGATACACATTATGGTACATATAGTAGAATAGTAGTGAAATAATTTTAATGGTTTCTTCTTTTTCTTTCTTACACTTAGACTTCGATTCGACGAGAAAAACGATTGTGTATTTAGAATAAAGTTCATTTTAGACACTGTATCATTTTATCTGCCAAACAAATTACAATCACAAGATCAGATAAAAAAAAATTACGTAAGAAAGACGTGCAGCACGTTTATAAGCCTGATACAACTGACGCAAAAAGTGAACTGTACTGAGATTACAGTAAAAAATCATAATTTCAGCGCCGTTCTGCGAAGTGGAAGTTGGAAGCGTGGGTGAACGCCATCTAGTTAAAAATGTAAATTTAAATACATATTGTGTATTATTCTAGAACTCATCTCTGATAACAACACGATATTATCGATCAGTTTTAAGAACACGCATGATGGTTGCGAGATTTGAAAATATCTTTCATAATTTACTACTATGATTATAATATTTTATATTTTATACTAGTATTGTAATATTTTAACCTTTCTGTTTAATAAAAGGTTACGTATAATTTACAAGATCAGTATTTCATTAGTAAAAGAACTTACAAATTCAAGAATATTTGTACAAATTTATTATTAAAGTTGTTATACTTCATTGTTCTAAAGTGTATGAGATATTTAAACATTTAAATTAAACGTCTTACGAAATAACGTTTTTATTTTCTAGACGTTTATTAATAAATAATAAATAACACTATAATTTTAAAAATTCTGTAATATAAAGAAATATATTTTATATATTTATATTTTTAATTAAATTTATTAGAAATCACAGTATCTACTTTTGCAGTATAAATAATTTTTGAAATCGTGAACATGTAATAATAATAACATTATCGTCTGTACATGATAATAAACATTATCTATCAAAAATGTTTTGATTGATAAGTTACAAAATTTATCAATCCTTAATTAATTTACAATTTTTAAGAAGTGATTTATGTACAATGTTAGAATCTATCAAACTCTTTCTAAAAGTTTCACTATTTCAAAGTCTATCCTTACCAAAATAATAGACTTTTGAGTACAATCTAGCAAAGAACTCTCTAATTTCAATTACATAATTATAAGTATCGTGCTAACGTACTGTATTCATAATACACTTTATCTATAAAAATTGTTTTCTTCTTTGGAATAATAAAATTATACTGATAACAGATTTATCAGAAATGTTAATTATTTTACAATTTTGCACAAGATGTCTGTTCGTGATATCAAGACAAATATCAAATATTCCTAACAGTTACTTTATTTAAAAGTTTGTTCTTATATCATTTTTAAAAATTAAGATGACATCTAAAATATTAAAATGACAACGCGTTGGTATAAATAAGGGAAAATGGATTTTTTAAATGGGAATAATAAATAAGATCAATTAATTGATGATACAGACAATGGTATAAAAATAAGTAATAAAATTGCGAGGAAGTCCAAACGAGATTGAAATTATTTCTCGTCGAAAATATTTTTGGCACCATGTGTAAAAAACTTGATTTTGGGCACAAAACGTGATAATAACTTATCACACAGTAACTAGGATACTGCATGCGCACTGCATACACACAAAAATTAAACTTATCACATAAAGTGCTCCTCATCTGCCATAACTCACCTTCCTCCCATCTTAAAAACGCCGCCGACCGCATCAGCTGTACCAAAAAGCAAACTCACTCCCGCCGCTTGGAATCGTTAAATTCTTCATCGGTAGTATAACCTTTCAACTCGCAAAAATAAGGCAATCACGAGCGTCTCTCTTTCCGCGCATTAGCGTTTTTTGTCTCCCCGGCGCCGGTCGTTTACGCGTCGGTAAAAAAGGTCCGGCTCGCCGGCCCCGAAATAATTATCGGGCAATTACTTTCTCGTAAAAGCTACCGTGCGCGGATTCGCGGCGCAAAAAGCGCGAAATAAGACCGCGGCTGCGTAAAGGAGAATATGCATAACAATAAACGAGGGAATATAACCGATCGTTAACGGGTTCGGCCCTCTGTTTTTGTCCTTCTGCTTCGGTGAGCGAGTGACATTGTTTATTATGGGGAGAGAGGCGTTTTTCTTTATCGGCTGCGGGTAAACGGTACTTAATTTCATCGCGCGGCTCTTTTGGACACTGAGGAAGATATTTATTTTGATTGCGCGATTTCGTATTTATGTAAATGCAGTAAATGTTAAACGGCGGACTGTGAGAATATGAGAATATAAGGATGCTGCTGACACGCTTTCTTTTTGAGGCGTGATGCCTAGTTTGAGGTTATTATATGTTCGGTGAGAGATAAAAAGCTTGTAACAATGAATATGGACGTATGAAGTGAGTATTTAAATTATTAAATTTCAATAAAATTTATTTGTTTCGATTCGTTGTAAGTTGAAGGAGAATCAAGTATTTTTATCTATTTATTTTTGTTCATGAATAACGAACATAACCATAGCAAATCGTCCATTTAATAACAAGTAACATTGCAAGAAAACAAAAAATCTACCCGATTTACAACTAATTAATCAGCGCCATTATCCAAGCTATACCCAGTCCGCTTATCCGCTAAACTCGCTCAACAAGCATATTTCAATCGAATCGGGCGCTCGTATCCCACGAATCTCGCATAAGCGTGGGCGGCCGATTCAATTCGGCATAATTACAATGCAGCGTGCAGTGGCCTCGCTGTTTTTGTCCCGCTATACAATAGAGAACCTGAGTGCGCGAGCTTTCCCGACTTAAAAAATTTTTAATCGCGCGGGCGCGATGACACGTAACAATTGATTTATACAGCTATTTTTCTGTCGGTTCCTGCAAGAGACAATTCGTTATGAATAGACGGGAAGTCAGTCGTATTTTTCTCTTGAGTTAAAATAAAAATTTAATAGGTTTTATTCTTGATTTTTATTCGTTTTATGTGATTATTCGAGTAGATATAATTAATAAGTGAAAATATAATAATTTTTATTTTTTACAATAATTAATTAAAATGTTAAAAAGTTTATGTAAATTTATATAATTAATCTAGTAGTTAAAAAATTAGTAGATTGAAGGTAGATAAGAACTACTTTCATTAAAAAAAAAAGAAGAAAGTGGACTAAAATATATTGTTTATTTATTATTTTTATTTCTAGTAATACAAATTATTTTATAATTATTTGTTATTTTGAGTTAGACAAAATATAGTATGACAATGTTTCTTGTCATGGCAATCTTTTACGTTATGAGAGTTGTGTAATTATTTTACAACTTATTTTTAAAAATTATATAGTCAAAAAATATAAGATCATTTTTCTTGCAGACTTTGCATGTGTAGCACCTTTTATTTTGTGCGTCTATTTGTTCTTTTAGGTTTAGCATAAAGCCTTTTCATTTCGAGAATTTGTGTTTTTTTTCTTAAAAAGTCTTTTAACTTTTCAAATGAAGGCATCTCGTTATGATTTAAGCTGAACTCCCAATCTTCACGAGTTTTATAATCTAACTTCCTTTCGATAATACGAACCAAAACTGTATCCGACGAATCTACAGGTTGACCTATTATGCTTTTTAAGCTCATTCGATATACTTCAGCCTTACTTATTAGAGAATTTAATTGACGATAATTGGCTTTTTCAATTTTAGGAAAGTCTAGTATTTCATCCAAATAGTGGTTAATTATTATACGTGGACTATAGCACCTATCCTTTAGCTTTTCGAGAGATTTTTTATAATTTTCTTCCGTTGGACTAAGATAATCCATCATATGTTCCAAACTTCCGCATAATAATGTTTTTAAAAAATCGAACTTATTAATGATTGGTATACTAGCGTCATCGTCAATGAAGGCTTTGAACATCGAGTGAAAATTAATCCACTTTAGTGGATCGCCGTCGTAAGGATGAATCTTGATGTCAGGTAGGCGATATATACCATTATTCATTCCAATTATAACAATATTATCTGAAACCGTTATAACCTTTTGCATGCTTGTTGGTTCCATTGTTTTGAGCACTATATACCTCAAGGACGTTACGGATATTATTATTTTGGTGATATAGTCAACACACTCGGCTCTTCGAAATTTATGTTCGACTGTTTATTCCTGAAATTTGTATATTTCACACTTTAATTTATACTTGCTTATAAGTAATCATTAATTATAATTTGACAACTTTGTTTAATTACACTTACGCTTTCGTTAATTAACGATTATCTAAGGTTTTTAAATAAATTAAGCTACAGTTAGATTAAGAACGTGTATAACATAGTGTTGAAAATATACACAATGACCTCGACAATAGATATAAACACGGAGAGTAAATCGAAGTGCTCGCTTCGACGGATCTGTTAAAACTGCTCGCTTTCCGTGCTGCTTTTTTCTTTCAGAGTTTTCAAGCCCTTTGTTTAAAGAGGTTATCTACTGCCACATGAGACGCATGGGGTGCAGACGAAAATCATGGACTCACTGAATATTATACGAGTGCTGTAGGAGTAAACATTCAAGCTACTACCCGTTGTAAAAACATTGACTCTCCGAACTGCAAGGCAAAATAAAAATTACAATTGCATTCAACTCGCCAGTATACAAATTGGTATTAATCGAATGACCTAAAAAAATTACAAGATATTCCTGAATATAATCAGATACAGACTATATAAGCACAAATGGTGTAAAGATTTACTTAAAGTAATAAAAAATTCAAAACAAAAAGTTCATTCTTAATACCAAGAATTTTTCTTTGAGCGACAAAAGTATGTTACAAATTTTCGAAATTCTTCATTGTTTTTTCATATTATTATGAAGTACGAATCAACAAAGGTCTGTACAAAATTTTAACTCTATAAACGCTCTATATTAAAAGTTATGAACATATTTGTAATTAGCAGTTGACGCTGTAGTAAACATGAATCTTGATGCGATCTGTTGAATGTCCTGAGAATCGGCGCAGAAGTTATGGCACTGTTTTTAGCGGTTTTCTTTACATATTCGTGTGTTTCTTCTTAAAACGGATGGTAAGCCATATTTTTGGAGACCCTAAGCCTTATCGGCGTTTTTTAATTTAAACATCCATATATGTGGGTGTGTGTTTGCATATTTGGTTCTTATGACTGTGACTTCCTAGGAAAAATTTTACATCTAACTAGGAAAATACATGTATAAAAACTGTTTCTCAGCACACTACAAAGATTATTATTAATTTCTATATACACACATCAACAAAAATCTCCAACCACTCTCACCCCATCATTTTCACCTTTCCCCCTCCCACTCCACAAAACCATCCTCCCGCTCCCTCGAACCCTAAAAAACCCCAACACTCTCCCATATAAATTCCGTCATTTTTCCCTTAGAACCCAGCTCGCTTTGAAAAGCGCGCGTCTGAATCTCACTTCCTCGGTCATCATTCATCATTTGTACACGCGCGCGGGTGACGCTTTTCGCGGGGACACGCATTGTTGGCCGGCGCGACACAGGTGGTCTCCGCGCAATAATAATAATCTCTCCCTCGCGCGCGCGGCCATTCGAAGGCGTGAAATATCGCCGGCTCTCCTGCGAGCCTAGGCCGCCAATTAATATTGCGCTGCTGGCTAAGAGAGCGTTTATCAGCGAGATGCTTGATACCGGGAAAGTTGAGAGAGAGGTTTTGTAAGGACGCTGAGGGTTTATTAGGAGGGAATTGAGGACGGTGTGGTTGCTGGTGGGTCAGGGTGATGGGTTAGATGTGGGGTGATGGATTGATGCGGGGTGGGTGGTTGTTAGGTTGGGGATAGGAGGAATTTTGTAGAGGGTGGTTTTTTTATTTATTGATGATAATAAAATTAATTTTTTAGAAATTGATTGTTATGTTTAATGGGTTTGAAGCAGTGTAGCAACATTCTGGTTAGTTTATTATCTAATTATTAATGATCGAGACAGAATGTAAATTTAAGTCTCGTAAATGTCGGTAAAATTCATTGGTTTCGTTAGTGAAGTATTTTGATTCTATAGCTTGCTAGAGCTTGGTAAATAGTAATTTACTACGGCCGTGTGACAATGTATATTAATTATGATGTAGAGTAATAAAGTTAATTTATGACACTATTTATATTAATAAAAACATATGTTTCTTCGATACAGTTTTAGATTAGACATATAATGTTTCAATTCAATTGAGCTCTATTTAACATTCCTTCTATTTTGTATAACACTCCCACGCTATATTGAAGCTATCAAGTGGTCAGATATAACTATTTTAGTTATAACGTATATTTATGGATTTCGCTTAGAATATTTTAATATTTTAAGTTATATTGAAAATCTCACAAAAACTCAAATTCATTAACACAAAATTATCATACCAGCCCGCACCTATCGATCGCCCCCTATAAATCAGCAAACAAGCAGCAATTTCTCAATCCAAAACTTATTAGTCAAAGAGCCCGTACTCCCCAACCTAACTCCATAAATCCCGACCTCTCATCGAAAAATCACAAACGACGAATTCCTCGTGCGATGAGTCGCTTTAGCAGGCAACTCGAGCGTGGGTGCTGCCACCCACGCCTCGACTCTATACAGCCGCAGTTTCGAGACTTTCAAGTATGCGGCTTTATGCAGCCGACGCGGCGCGTTCCGTCAAAGTTGATAAGGTTTAGCGCAGAGGCGATTTATGCGCACGCGCGTGTAAGCGCAAATGAGATCGAGATTTATCGTCGTGGGAGTCTCTAGTGTCGCCGATGGGGGCTGTGGAATGCCGTGGGAGAGTTGGGAGATTAGAGAGGATGCTGGGTGCGGGTTTTGTTTTGGTTTTAGCGGAATGTGATTTTAGTTAATGAAATTTGGAGGTTTAAATATTATAGGTCACTGGTTTTTTATCAAAATTTTTAAGTCAGACGAAATTTCTGAAAAATTAATATTTCTGAATTAAACATCATTATATACACCTCAACATCACCACTGAAAACAAACCGATCTCCAACATCGCCTAAATGAGACATTACTCGCAAAAACCTGATAACAAACCGTCCACACAACCTCACAAAAAATCTCCAACCCTCATCCAAAAAGACTCAAAAAACCCTAACAATTAAGCGCTCAAAAACGCGATCGCGCAGGCTCATCCGCGGCGAATCGAGCTCCCTCCGATGGCTCGACAAAACGCTTGCTTAACCTCCCGCCCACCCAAGCGCCACTTGTTGTGCTACCAATATACACGCTCGCGCTGATGAAATTACAAAGCCGATGTGCGCGCGCTTGGGCTGGACCACCCTGAAATGTTCATGCCGGTAATGACGCGGATAATTGCACGAGTTTAAGCGCGATGTGAGATTCGTTTTTAAACGATCGGTGGGTGGATGCGTATGTGGAGGAGGCGGTGCCGATTTTTTTTCTTTGAGGTAGGGGCGCTGGTGGAGGATGCGGTCATTGATTGGGATGGAGCGGGTTTTTTGGAGAACGGAAGCGCTTGTTTGTTTGGTGGAGGAAGGTCGGATTCGTAAAGAAGTCTATAAGTGTATAATTATTCTTAAGACGTAAATTTTTGCATTTTGTTACTGCAAGACCACATAGACCTACTTAGAAACAGGTCATATTATAAGCAAAGCTTTTCTTTTATCATAGGCTTTCACTTACATTTTAACCCTTTCATTCCTGCCGGATCCGTATGGTACACAAACTTAATAATGTGTTTATAAAACTTTTGTGTAATATAATAAATTATCAGATGTAATCGCAATCTTTGGGATCTTCGAAACAACTTTTATTCGAACAAAATTATTTTACAATAGTTTTCTATACCAACAAAACTTAATTAAATTCATTCATTAAACGCTTTTCAGAAACTGCTCTGCAAGCTTTCGTAAGTCATACGCTTTATTACTTATCGTTCCAGAAAGCCTATTTAAAACCACCTATCGCACCAACACAATGCAAAACTCAAAACAATTTACAGCGCCCGATTACCCAAGCTATCCCCCCACCCATCACACCCATACACTTAATACTCCCTCACGTCGCGAATAATTCGCTCTCCGCCAGGCCGCGAAATTCAAAAAACCCCCCGAACCCACCTCTTTCCCTTACTGGCAGCCACAAAATTTATTCCGCTCGCTAATTACCCCCTCTAGCCGCCCACCCCGCAGCGAGTCGTAATACGTTACAAAGCCCGAAAAAAGGCCGCACCGGCGCGTTGGCGCAGCCCTAAATAATCCGCGTTTCACAATCAAAAGCGCATAAATCCCTTGGCGGGCGCGCGCTCTCGCAACTTTATTGCAGAAATTATAAATTCAATTTTCTCAATTGACCCTCTCCCTTTCTCTCGCGCCGCCGCGCGAATCCAGGCCGCCTCCCGCGCACGCGCGATGTAAATTAGCGTGACTTACGCGGCAGAGTGCCGGCAAGAGCGTTCATTTATTTATCTCTCCCCCCTCTTACTACTCGCGAAACTTATTTATGTATATGAGAGCGCAGCGCGAATTCGCACTATGCAAGAGAGAGAGAGTTGTATTTATTACGCGCGCTCGCATATGAAACCCGAGATTTCAGCGTGCGGGGAGGCCAAATGAATCAGCCTGATGAAATTCTCTCTGGCCCTGCGCGGCAGAGAAATGACGTATAATGGCGTTTAAGCTCGGAACGAGGGGACGGGGGAGACAGTTTGTCTAGCCGCGGTTTCGTGAGCTTTTTGGCCTCGCGGCTGGCTGAGAGATGGTTTGGGATGGTGGATGGATTTTTTAGGGTGGAGTGATGGTGATGGTTGTGATTTGGCGTTTGGAGACTGTTCAAGAGGATAAGATATGTCAATTAGTAGAACGAGAAAGGAATAATTTATGCACGAATGAAGTTTGAACGAATTATTAATCACGTATCTTTTGTAGAATTGATCGTGTAATATCTGCAAAGTCGTTTAATATTGCTTTATGTAATAGTAAATACTTGTTTGTATTCTGATAATACGTAAGCGCAAGTATTGGTACAGATGTTGTCTTTTTGAACTTCAGTAGAGCGAATTATATATGCGATGTGAAAGCTGTAACTCTTAGTCGTTTTTTGGATTATGAAAAACATATTTCTCTCGGCGTGCAATTTAAATTTTCATTCTTGTAACACAACGCAAAGTAATTCCTCTTTTTAATTACACAATGAATAAGTATTATTTTACATTCGTATTTATTTTATATTTCGTAACAACTATATACTGTAGCAAGGTTAGTTATACTTATGTTACTCAAAAAATGATAAAATTATTCTGCATAGAATACACAATATATTTCAAATTTTTTACCATTTTTTGTATTTTTTGGTTAGATATTATTTTATATTTTTTTAGTTGAATGTATCAACTTACGAAAGTGTTTACACACCAAGTTCAAACAAAGTACGTAAATACTCAACTAATGTTTTTCTTACTGGAAAAGATACAAAGGTGTGGTTTATAGAATCAAACCCAAGGGATGCAGAAAGTCCTAAACTTCGTGAAATTCCTGATGTAAGAAATATTTTATTTATTAAAAAATTTAAAGTTTAAAAAACTATAATTTGAATTCAAATTATAGTTAACTTTATTCTTATGTTACTTCGAAGGCTTTAAATGAAACTGGTTTAATACAAGAGGCATTACCGAATCAAAATTTCATTTCATCTGTAAGTATCGACATGAAAAGTTAATCGAATCAAAGTGCTTCTCTGAATAATAAATTTATATATTGTAGAATGAAAACGATATATCTATTGAAAAATCAGGTGCCCTGTATTTGGAAATATTAGTGGTCGTAGATTACGATTTATACAAGTATTAAGCAATTTATAAATTATCTTGATAATATGTGTACCTAAATAATAATTTTTACTTGTGTAACATTAACATATTTTTCATAGAAAAATTGGAGAAAATGTCAAGGATGCTCTCAAATACGTTATTAGTTTCTGGAATGGTGTCGATTTACGTTACAACTTAATAAGCTCTCCAAGAATGCACATTAACATTGCTGGGATAATATTGGCGAAAGTATGTAAATTTATTTTATTTAACTATTACACAGTTTTGAAATTACATTTAATATTAAATAGGATCAAAATGCACTGTATTTTATTCAACAAAGTAAAAATGAAAGAGGCCATGTTATTGCAAATAAAGTCATCTTTGAAGGGGGAAAATATTTTTTGTATAAAAAACAAATAAAAAATTATGATATTACAGTTATATTAACTACGTAAGTAAAAAAAATATTTTCTCTGATCTTTAAATAAAACACTCGGAAGAAATAATATTCCTTTATTTATTTTAATCTTTATTATATGTGATTTAGAGAAAATATTTGCTCCATGAGTAGTACAGGTGTCTGTTACTACGAAGTCGTTGGTACGTACAATCAAAATAAAACATTGATATATATTTTATAAACTCATGGTTTACAGGTCTGTCACTGCTGGGTAAAGTTTGCCATTCAAGTTTAAGTACTGCAGTCATTGAAGACAACGGAGGATTTAGTGGGATTATTCCCGCTACTCATGAAATAGCTCACTTGTAAATATATTAACATATTTCGACCTTTTCACGATTCCTCTTTAGTCTCTTTAATTTAGAATAAACATAATGTTTCTTTATTATAGTATAATTTAATGTCCATTTGAAATATTATTTTTAAGACTGAACGTACCTCACGATGGAACAGGTGAAGCTTGGAGATGCTCAGCAGGTGACGGCTACATTATGGCACCGTCTGCCAGCATTGGTCGGAATAATATGAAGTGGTCGCAGTGCAGTAAGAGCATTTTTCAGAAATACTACTTGTAAGTTCAAAATTTGGCTAAAATAAACTGGTAACTATACATTTAAATGTTATATTTTTTATTTTCAGAACAAATAAAGTTGATTGTTTGAGAAGCAAACCGGTACAAGGATCACCTGTTTCACGGATTTTGCCTGGAAAATTATTGAGCCTAGAAGAACAGTGTTCTCGAGCTGGATATGGCCTCCCTTGTGATGTAAGCATTAAAATTTTATCTTATTTTTATACAAAAAGAAAGATTTTATACTTAAAATGAAAATTAAAAATATATAAATTAAAACTTTATGACTGTCTTATTTTGACAGAATGGCAGAAAAATCTGTAATGCTTTGTCTTGCACGCGAACGGGTTACTGCGATGCCGATGGTCCGGCAGCTGAAGGATCTTCATGTGGAGTCAATCTAGTTAGTATATTGAATTTTATGTTCTGTGATTATCTTTAATTATGTTAATTTATTTACAGTCCTGTCGAGATGGTGACTGCGTTCCAGAAAATTAAGCTACGGACAAATACAAATTTTATTTGATTTATATTTATTATTTATGTCGTCAACCACAATCCGAGTCACGCAGTGCAGAGGGAAATCATAAAATCTAAATATTATGCAAAAGAAAAGTATATAATGCCTAATAAAAATTAAGATTTTTGATTAATCGACGAACGTGTTTGTATAATTTCATTGAGTGACAATATCGCATTCATTTAGAATGCTTCGAAATTTCCATTTTGCGGAAGCTTAAAGAGTGAGGACATTAATGCATATACAGGAGTACGATAACCCGACTTGTCATCCCCTGGTAGAAATTTTCATCATAATTTGGTCATATATTAACCACTTTTTTCAAAACTGGTTAATAATTGATCAATTTTCACTAGCAAATGATCAGTTTATCCTCTAACTGACGACGGTTAATAATCAAAAACTGACGAAAATATGGTGAACTGTCAAATAATAATTTTATGAGTAATAGATTTTGATACGAGGGAGGAAGTCGATTATTTAGCTCCCGAAGCGTATTTTGACCGAGCGAAGCGAGGGAGAAAGTTCAAAGTAAAAATCCGCGTACGCCTTAGTGTCACAATTTATTTTTCACCATGAGAACCGAAAAATTGGTTAAAGGTTTGATTTTGAGGTTAACTTAATGAAAATATATGTATTTTTAATTAATTATTTTTTGTATATGAATCTTTAAAACATTGAAAAATTTAATTTAAATTAATAAAAAAGCAACAATAAAAGTTTAATAAAATTCTATGAATAAAAATCTTATTTTTCTAAATTTTCTAATTTCTACCTCTTTTTCTATAGATTTAGTACATTCATAAACTAAATCGTTTAATCTACTCTTTTTCTTTTTGTCGTTATATTGCATTTTTCTGTTTGTATTTTCTCAAAACTTATTTACAATACATAACTTCATCATGACCTTAATCTCTACTGCTGCAAAATGTTATCTTTCTCTCTTATCTCTCTCTTTCTCTCTCTTTCTCTCTCTCTCTCTCTCTCTCTCTCTCTCTCTCTCTCTCTCTCTCTTTCTCACACACACACACACACACACACACACACTAACTCTCGCTCTCTAGTCTTTGACTAGCATTGCTATGCAGTCCATACGCGCTGTGCGAACCTTGCAGAGGAAGTATACGCTTCTAGATAATAAACAATTTGAGGCTGCTAGAGTAGGGACTGCCGTTACCGACCGAACTTCTGTAAATCTGTTAGCGGTTTCACTATCTTTTGGTCATTTTTTAACCAATTATTAACCAGAAATTAATCTAAAAAAATTAGTTAATAAATGACGAATGACCATTTTTAGATGGTGTATTTTCAATAAGTAAACTCTCCGTCAGTATGTTTGTTTATTCTTTGTGCACCTATTGTTTTATTCATATATAATTTTCAAGGGTAACAGTATCGTTATTTTTAGATTATTTTGTAAACAAGGTTTCACGTCACCTAAAGAAACATATTTTTGCATTTATAAAATACGTTAAATTTCGATAAAATAGTTTAAAAATTATAATTTACACAGTAAAATGAATCTTGCACATCATAATTTTCTTATAACACAGCAACAGTCCTCGTGTGTGGGTATCTAAAAAAATTCATCTTAAAATTCGTCACCGATAAACGTGTACCCCCCCCCCTTAATGAAAACCATTAATAAAAACCGACCGCCTCTTTTCTACCCACGACGTCGATGCCACCTTTTTAATACCCTTCTTTTCTCGACTTTCATATTCAAGACTCATTGTAAAGTGGGCGCGGGGGACTGTTGCTTTAATTACCGCACGCAGAGGGGCAAGAGTGACGAGGAGCCTATAAAAAATCGCGCAATTACGCTAAAGTTGCGACGGCGGCGGCCTCGCGTGCGCCTTGCCTTAATTGATTGTCCCTCATGTCCCTCGTCTCTTTTCGATTTTAGCCGACAGAGTCAACGGCTGCGCCGCCGAGAATTTTAATCCAGTCTTTAAGCAAAAATTCGAGGCTGTCTTTTTCGGCTGCGTGTATCGGAGTGACGAAAATTAATTTTACCGGAATTGCGCGTATACATTGATGAATTTTTGTTTCATTTGCATGTAATCGTACTGGTTAATGAAGATGAATTTGAAATTCCTGGAGATCGATGGTTGTGTCAGAACTTGAAGTGCATAAAATGTGATCTTGCAATTATTTAAACAATGAAAATGCAATATCATTTATTCTCTTTAATCATTACATCCACGGTAAATTTCATAAAACTCAAGATTAAACATGCAATAGGAGGAGTCTTTTTCCGCGAAAAACACGCTCCTGATGTCCCGCTGACACTCGGCAGGGACATATACTTTTGAGATCCAAGCTTGCCTCGGTAGTGCGCGCACGGTGATAATTGAAATGAACGGTAATGAGCCGGTCTGCCTGACAGAAATGGCGAAGCCTCCTACGTACGCGCGCGTCACCGCCAATTAGAGAGGCTCTTTGTAAAATGCGACTTTTTGGCCCAGCGGGCCAGCGGCTGGCTTGTGGGTTATGGGCAGGGAGAGCGAGAATTTTACTTGATTTGATTAGCGATGAGCGGGTGTTGGATTTGTGGGTGATTCGTCGGGTTCTCGTTTTGCGATGGTAGGTCGGTTCGGTGAAGATTGGTCATGGATAAGTATGTATAATTTTATTATTTGATAAATTATCTTTGTGACAAAGTCGTCGTTGTCTTCTTGGAATAAAACAATAAAGGTTAATGATTGTACGATACAAAATTTGTCAATAAATTATAAAATTTTTACGAAGCAAGTCGTAGTTAACTTGTAACAGCGGGATACCAACGATTACATATTAATTATAATATATTTCAGAAATGGTATAGCCTGTTAAGTATAGTGAAAATTCCTCCCACGGTAAGTGGACCCGGGAAAAGGCCATTGTTTTTAAAACAAAAAATCGCTGCTAATTTATTGGCAGGCGGCTTCCACAACATTATTTTATTGATTCTACATACATGTTATGCATTTGCATACAGAATAATGTATGTATGGATTACACATGAAATATGTTTTGCGTTTGCCGAAACTGTCTTTGAGTCTTTTTTGGGCAAAATAAAAAAATCCGTATTTTTCCTCAAAACTTTAATAACTGGATTTACATAAAACATATCGTAAATTTAAAAAATAATAATAATAACATTAAAGAAAATCAACTTAAATTTGCTTTTTCTCAGAATTAAAATATTAATTTCATTCAAAGTCATGGTAGTCCAATTAGGGCAACAAAAACTATTAATATTTACAATTTTGATAGTGTAATTCTCTTGCTCCATTTAGATCAAACACTGAATTTACAACAAGCTTTGCACATTTCAAATGAATGGATTTTTCGAAATTAAGTATTACTTTAGTTTTACTAGCATGTCATTTGTAAACAAAAAACTTGTATTAGTGAAACCTGGCAAACAACATCCTGTGAAAACTGGCAAAGATTATGAACAAACACTATCAGCCGAAATACAATCAGCTGAGTGAATAAAATTTGCAATGCAAGAATACATTTAAGTTTATAATATTTTGGTATTTTAATGTTTTTTTATCGCATTGTAAAGTTTTGCGTTAGTGAGAAGTGTTTTGTAAACATGTTTTGAAGTTTACGTTTATTTCTATTTATGATTCATGATTTATCATATAGAAAGTAAATATGTATAATGTAAAACATTTTAACATTTAATCTAAAACATTTTACAAAATACTTATAGATTATAAATTCTTATACTGAGTAAGTCTATCCCATCTTATTTTCAGGTATAACAAAGTAATAACTATGTGATATTAATTAAAATGTTGCTTTAATTTTATCAAAAATAAAACTATCAATAAATTGCCTTACTTACAATAATTTTATAAAATATTTACTAAATTCGATCTTTTAATAACAATACTTGATCGAACAAATAAATCAAACAACTTCTCCATCATAATTTTCTATATATAAAACTCCAACTTTCCAGTAAACAAGCGCTTTTCCTCAACTTTCGTACTCTGCCCCCGTTCGAGTAACGGTAGTCGAAATCTCGCGCGATCGGGATCCAAATCTCGGGAACACCCGCGGCGCGTAAAAGCAGAAGGAGAAAGCGCGGAGACGGACAGAGCGGAGATTGTCAAGCTTGCGGCTAAGAGGCTTTGTGTGCAGTGCACCGAACGCAGAATCTCGTGGCGATCTTGGCGAAGAGACCCCCCACGAGGAGTCGACCTTTCGTACGCGTGTGTATACTTACGCGTGCGATGCTGATGTACTCGTTGTGTGATTTGACTTTTCTGCGATCTAGGGAAATGTCGTCGGGATAGGATTGGTACCGCCGATTTTATGGAAGATTCCCTTTTTTAGTGAATTGAAGAATAAGTTTTCTGTTCTGATAATTTTTTAAGACTTGCTGCTAGTTATTGATAGAAATAGTGTCAATAGTTACACGGTAATATTAAAAAAAAAAAATGTTATTAGAAGAATAAGCGTTTAATTTTAGTAAAATAGTACATTATGCCACGCGAGAGATAAAGAATTAGCGAGTCCATAGCAGCCAAAGGTGAGGGCTTTATTAATAAAAAGTATAAATATAAGGTGGCAATTGATACTGAGGGTTATATTCTTACGTTGGCATTTAATAAAAAACGATTTCTGAATAAAATTAAAAAATAATTTTGTTAAATAAATTATAGAGCGTATAAAAACTTGATTTATTATTTTATTCAGAAAATTAAAAGTTATGTAAGTTTAAGCTTGCTTCTATCTATTCGTTCAAATTGATGAATATTAAAATTACAAAAGATTTTTCCAACAAACTTAATATAGTAATACACAGTAATATATGTTAGTCTCACTTCAAGCAAACCTACTATTTTATTCTGCTTCACCTATGATTATTTTATTTTATTTTAAAAATACTGTTGAACATAAATAATTACACCATTCCACAACTTCTACTATACATAATTTACTAAATAATTCTTTCAATTATTTTTCTTTGTTCATAATAACATTTGTAAAGGACCTTAACAAATAGAATAGTTTATCCTTATACCCTCAACTCAACAAGTACTCACAATTCGATTACTCCTCCACTAATTTCAATCTCCAGCCAATCGCAACCACACAGCCACCACGCAAACCCTCACCTAACCTATCCAACAAACAAATCCCTAGATCCCCGAAAGCGCTAATTAAACGATAGCCCGCAAAAGGGCAAATCTCAGTATTTAGAGTCGCGCCGATCAATCCTGAGCTGCATCTCTCCCTGCCCGGCGCAACCTCGGGGCGCATAAATCACACACGCCGTCGCATTCCACCTCGGCCTCTACAATTTATATACATATATATACCCGGGCTTTCCTTGCCCAAATACAATGACTGTATTCTTCCGGCGCGCGCACCTGTAATTCGTCAGTCATTCGCGAACGCGGTATCTACCCCCTCCAAGTGACTCTGACAAGGTACCAATATAACGTCAAACCCTCTTCATTGGCCGGCGTGTAATGGTCGTGATGAATGTTTGCGGGAGGAGGCAGCTGTGTGTTTATAGTAAGGGGAGAAGTGCATCGACTGTCTTTGCGGGTGTGGAGCGCTCGCAGCTATACGTCGGGGGAGTTTGGAATCGGGAGAGATTAAGCTTAATTGCTTGAATGGCGAGATTTTTTTTTCGAGGGGGGGTAGGTGGGCTAGGTTTGGCTTTGGGATGAGGAAGGAGCGTGGCAGGAAATTCGGGAGATGAAGAATTGCAATGATTTATGTTTTTTATTTGAATGATCTGGAGAAGGGAAAAATTAAGTAGGAATTAGAGGGAAACGTCGCACAAAATATATCGTTGGTCTTGTACCTGTATAAAATAAGTGCGCAGTTAAAAATGTTTCGTACTTAAGTCTGTATTTTACGAAATTCTTACGTATTTGGGTCCTTTTTTTACGAAAATCAATTCGTCAAAATTCTAACGCAAATTTTCCGTATTTTAATTTAACGACGCAAAAAAAACGTAATTTTTCGAACCGATGAATTTTCTGTCTTTTAGCTCAAATACGAAATTTTCACGCATAAAAAACGTATTTTTAACGTATTTATTACGTTATTTATATACGTAAAATTTACGTAACTTTTGACGATTTACGAAGTACGAACAATTTTTAACTGTGTGGAAGTGTATTATTGGCATTTTCTGTTATAATTAATATTTTTACTTGATTTTCCTTATTTTATATTTGAATAAGAAACGTAAATACCATCCTGCATCAATTATCAACATAATAAATCTGTGCAAACTCTTAAAATCTAAACCTGCACTTGCATCCATCGAAAACATAAATATCAACTCTGGAATGCCATAATCGATCCAAACCAGCACCTACACCCAAGCCCAAAAAACCGCACCCGTCTAAATCAAATCCCTAACCCCCCGCTTAAAAAACTATTCCCAACTAGACCCACATCACATCCATCCGAAAATCCAACCCCTCCAGCTAAACGCCAAATCCACAACAACGCTTCCACGTGTATACAATCAACGAGAGACATCACCTCGAGACATACGTATACACATCCAAAAGAACGATCCTCAAGATCCGATGATATATCCCCGCGTCGGCGGCAAAAAGCTCGGCCCTCGTATAATGACCACCCTCGCAATGCGCCTTGAGGACTGCAGCGCGGAATGACGTGGAGCCTTCGCCCCGGTGGCTCGATCATTATCGCGGGGGCCAATAATCACTGCGCGCGCGCGCATTCGCCTCTTAAGTGCTCCCCTCGCGAGAAGAGCTCAGCTTTATTTCTTTTCTGGACCGGTTGCCGGAGCGCCGATTCGAAGGCTGACCGCTCGGCGCAGGCTTTCTTGGGCTATGAATTTTGAGGATTGGTTAATGGCTGAGGGTTTTTGTGTTGCGGGGTTTTCAGGTTTCTTTGGTTTTGGTTTGAATATGTGGTGGTATGGTTTGGGTGATGGCTTTTAATTGGAAATAATTTAATATCTCGATTTTGCCCTCATACGATATTAACCAAATATTTTTACAATATTGATTTCACATTCGAATAAACAAATCTTTTCTCGCAGGTATTATACCTGAAGATCTACACGGCGCCTAAACCCAGTATCCAGCTCGTAAATCTTTCTAACATGTAAACATTGTAACCATCAGTGCAGATACCGATTCGCGTATGTACACATCTACGTTCCGAGACATTAGCTACTACAAAGAGTTATAGTAGCCCTTGATGCCAATCTTAATTCGCGAACGCCATCCGATTACATCCAGTTATGAATTACTCACTCGCATCAGACCAGGACTCGCTTTCTCATTTGGCGCGCGCAAATTAGAAGCGCTTTGACGAACGACGCGCCAAGAGATTCTATTACTTTTATCCCATTATATCTCGGATTATTTAATTATACCCGTGCAAAATATAATAACAACCGACCGGCCCAAAAACGTCAGGCCGCCTCTTTTGTCCTCCGCTCCGTTAATATTCAATGCCCCCTTAATTGTTTAAGTGCCGCTCCGGCGAATTTTCAAGCCCGATAAACACAATAATTTTCCCCGATTCCAAAATCGCGCGCCCACATTATACTAATCGCGCTCTGAGCTTTTGCAAAAATTGCCCCTGTCAGGCGTGCAAATGATAACTCTGGAGCGGCCCGGCGCAAAAATTATACAGCTCTTTAACGAATTAACCAAGACGCCACGCGCGCGCCACGAGCTTCTTCGATGCTTTTCCATACGGCGCTGAAAATAGAGCGAGCGCCGAAGCTAGGCGCCCATTAATAATGCAAATATTCTAGCGCAAATGTCTATAATCAGGAGGAGCTCGGAAATGACTAGGAATTATGGAAGCATAATTATTGTTGTTTTCCAAAAAGTATTTTTTGCGCGACGATGCTGTGGTGATCCTTGGGTTTTTGGCCCGCAGCGCTGCTTTCACTGGTGGAGAAACGGGCTGGATTCTTTTTTGTTGATGGCCTTTTTGGAGGTTTGGGTATCCTGTCACGCGACATCACCATGAAATGAAGGATGATTAGCGGGCCATCTTGCTTTGGGGACAGTTTAAATGTGAGGACAAGCTTTTTTGTTCTTTTGGTAATGATGGCGAGATTCGTTTTGTTGAGTTTTTTATAAAGAATTTTTTATAAACAATATTGTAAAAATAACGTTGGAATAACACAAATCTTTTAGAATGTGAATGTAAATTTAAAATAAAGATTAATGCACATATTCTAATGTCAAAAACGCTTTTGCGTTTCCTTTGATTCGCTCAATGGAAAAGTCCTTGTCAAAATCTACTATTTTGTCAAAAGATTTCTTTAAACAAATTTGAAATTGTTTAAATTGAATTGATTTTTATAATCAAGCTGTTTAAAACGCATATCTTCCATCACAGATCAATACTAAAACTTTTTAAATTCGTATACCGCAAATCGATTCATGGAAATCGCATGAACAAAAAATTTATTTTATTACTCATAAAAGTTTGAATAAATGTATATAAAGATAGTTAATGTTTAAGTCATGACTCCTCCGATATTTAAGCTCTAAAAGCAAACAAATTTAGTTATCTATATGTCAAACCAGCGTTGAAGTTGAATACCAATGCGGAGCAACATTGCACAATGAATAATTCAAATTTTTACACAGAAAAAAAAAATTTTATCGATGGTACGATTTTATTAAGCTGTCGTTCTTTGTGCTTTTTTTATATTTAAAGATGTTTTGTGGACTATAAGATATTTATTTTTTATTTAATTTTTTACGTAACAATATAATTTTCTCTATAGTTTACGTACTATACCATGCATATACAATATCAGGTACTTAATTCAATTATTTATAAAATTAATAGAGACAGCATGATAGTATATTCTATGTTTTAATTGTAATTAATCTTAACGCGAATTAAAGGTCATTTATTGTTATTTTTTTATTTAAATTTATGTATCAAATTTTTTATTGATTGCGCAAACCTTAAACAAAAAATTTGATTTCTTTAATTCATACTCCCCTAATAGTAAATTGTACAATAAACAATAAGATAATGAAATGTTAAGTTTCAGCCTATTGATAATTTATATAATATTTTAAAAAATAACAGTCATTCTTCAGCATTTTCAGTTAATAAAAAATTATCTTATTTTACATATACATGCAAAAAAATCAAACCGGCAAGCAAATGAAATTGGTACCTAAGGCCATATGAAGAAGATAATTTTGAAAAGAGCCACATTATTTTAAATATGAATTCTAGAAACACGGTATCCTTAGAGGTATAACAAAAACTAACACTATATTAAATTAAAAACTTGATACAGTAATTTTCACTTCTCAGTCACAAAATCCACCGCTATTACCAAAGTCCACCCTCCTCTTATTTCATTAAAAACGTATAAACATTCAAACCCGCATCTCCCAACCTAATTAAAATCCATTCATCAACCCAAATCCAACCAAAAACTCCCCAACCGCTCAATTCTCCAACTCTAACCCAAAAGCCTCCATTCCGCAAAATAATAGCGCAATTCCAGCCAAAAGCCTTCCAAAAACCGCTCCACTCTCCTATACTCCCTTAATTAAACAAAGCGCGCGAAATAACGACGGAATAATGACGGGCCCCATGCAAATGAAGATCGCCGCGGCTTAACACGCAATCAAGTCGTAGAATATAGCCAGACACGCGCGCGCGCGCTGCGACGTATGCAACCGCGGCGAGCAGCGCAGCGCCGCGAGTCATCCTCCAGCGCGGGGCTGTTCTAATTCGACGCATATATGCGAATATAAACGTTGCCAGTCGTGCCCCGGCCGAATTATAAATCTGTCTCTGGGCACTTTTTTGCGCGGAAATTACAGGCGCGTATGCTAAGTAGCTCGTGTCTGGATTATTATTGTTATTAGGGAGAGATGTGTGCGAGGATGGCTTGCGTTTTTTCGTTTTTTGGCTTTGAGGGGGAGATGGAGGACGATGGAGTGAGAGGGCCTCATTTGAATGTGATTTTGAGCGGAGAAGGTGGCTTTGATGGATATTGGAAAAGTGGTTGGTTAGAGGTAGAATTTGTTGTCGTTTGAAAAATGTTATGGTAAAATTTGTATGTTTTTTAAATATTAATTGTATAAGAAATCGTAAGATAATGATGAATGGAATAGAAGTTTTTTTTAACCATACTGAAAAACTTTTAAATATATATTATACTTTACTGGAAAAAAAATACATTAGTTATGCACGAAAATAATTTTCTATTATAAATCTTCGTTTTATACATAACATGTTGGATGAAAAATTCCATTAGTTATCCAGTTAGTTGTGTGTAAATTTTCAAAAATTATTGGACACGATCGTCTGGATAACTTATGAAATTTTGTATGCAAAATGCTATTTCGATTACTTAAAAAATTACCTTATCCGCCTTACACTTTTAGTATGCACTATATCGATTTAATCAGCTATAAAATTTTACAACCATGTAGGCTTAAAATACACTGAATTTCTTGTATATTTTGGTATGCAAGTACACTTACATTTTAATGCAACTATTTACAAAGTCAATAAAACAATTCACGCGAGCAAGCAAAATTTCACGTCAGTCAACAATATTCTAAAGAGCCTTCAAAGAGAACAAAGAAATCTCGAAAATAGCCGTAGGAATCGAAATTCCAGACCGCAATCCTTCCACCCTCGTCAAATTAGCAAAAAAACACTGCCGTCGAGCCTTTGGCGGATTCCTCGGCGCGGTTCAACCGCCTCTCGTCGCTCCTCGCGCGCACGGAAAAGGAATGGAATTTCGTGGGTGGATCTGCACGGCGCGCTTACCAAAAGAAATGTCCTCGGGGTCCCCGCAACGTCCGAAAAGTATCCAGGCGCATAACTGCCTGATATAGCTCAGGGCGCGCGGGCGTCGCGATCATTGTAATTAAGCCCTCGCGCTCCTCTATTTCTGCCTTCTTTTTTTATCGTCGCGCGTATTTACAAGTCGGTATTTTCGGCAAAAAGAGGGCGTCGAGCTCTCTTACTCCCCGGGCGACGACGCGAGGTTTTTTCGAGCGGGAATTTCGCCGAACGAGCGACAGCGACAGGAAGGGACGATCGACGTTTGTGTGAGCCGTGGACTGGACACGTTGGCTATGCCGGAGACGTGTAGGCTTCGCGGTGATGGATACTGGTTGGGTGAGTAGTTTTTTTGAAAACTATTGAATTATTTTTCTTTTCTTCTTTTTGTTGAGTTTATACGTTTAGAGAAATGGTGTGAAATAGTATTAGGGTTATAAAGATGGGTTTTTAGAAATACAAAAATATTTATGAAATCAAGAAAGTTTAGGATTTATTACTTTATTAGCTTTTTACTTTACTTTACTCAATCAACAGTTTTTTACAAAGTTCAATTAAAGCCGTTCCAGATCACAAACCGACTGTTAATTCGGTTGATGAATTAATCAGATCCAAACTTCCTATCTAAGGTACTCCACATTATCGAGAGTACATATGGAAAGAGGAAATTAGAAAGCGTTATCAACAAATTGATAATTTGATAGAATGTGTTACCCGTCTTCGAAAAGGTGATCGCGTTGTTTGCATATTGTACAAAGATTTGGTAGGTTATTTTTTATACGAGTCTGCACATATTCATATATCAAAAAATTTGACAGAAATACCTTACGCTTACATTTTTCGAGAGGATTCACCGCTTTTACCTAAGTTTAATAAAATTTTCTTAAATTTAGCTAAGGCTGGAATTATCAATGCTCTTATTTCCCATATGGAATATGATAAGTTAAAAAATTATGAAGATATTATTGAAGAAAATTTTAATATTGAAGATTTAGCTATTGACTTTTATATTTTGTCTACTGGGTTTGCATTATCTGTTATCACATTTCTCATTGAAATTGTCGTACATTTCACAATGAAAATGCCTTTGTACGTACGTGCTTTTTTGCACATCTACGCAACAAAACTATTCATTTTTGAATCTGTATGAAATAAAAAATCTAATTTGTACTAATTATTTTAAGTGCAAGCAATTTTTTTTAAATAAGATAATAAGATTGAAGATTGTAATTGTAATATTATATAAATCTGCGTATTTATATAATGTATTTCTAAGCTGCTGTATCTAATAAATGTAGATAATTATTTTTTTCAAAGTCTTGAAATAGAAATATAAAACATTTTTTCAAACACTACGTATAATAAGTATAATAAAAAATTAAGCAGATTCAGGTATAAAATTATTGAATTTATTTCATCATAAATATTAAATAATAAAATATTAATTTTGTAATATATTTATAAAATAAATGAGTGGTAGAAGTTCGGCTAGTTTTTTTAACTGGTGAAAATCTTTCTGAGCCATTTTAACGAAAAGCGATGGGCGTAAAAAGACTGTATTTCTACCAGGAAAGAATAAAAATATTGCAAACAATATGTATACAAGTCTATAAGCACGATGATTAATAGATTAATACACAACTACTTAATTAAATCATACAAACAGAAGAAAAATAAAACATATTCTTAATAATAATTATACAAAATTATATACTAATAACTAAGCACAGCC